>APFE031022389.1:0-121860 GCA_000404065.3 Pinus taeda
AATAATATATAACATATAAATATTTATCTTTAATAACAAATTATTAAAAAACCTAATAAACAAATTCTAAGTCATATAAAAATAAATCATAACAAATAATTATTAATATTTTATGATAAGTATGCTTTTGTACCAGCCACCATTATGTCATTCTAGGTAGTGTAGTTTTCTCTGAATAACAATGATGAACTAATCTACACTGACAGATCACTGATAGTTTGATAACTGAGTTATGATAGATTTTCTAATTATTTAAAAAAGAATCTTAGATCGTATAAAAATGATTAGACGTCAAGAGAGGATATAACAGGTAAAATTTGGTTGAACATTAGTGTATAGTTATATACATTAAATACTTGGTAAATGTTAATAGGCATCAATACATAACAAACATCAAAACACACACTTTATGATATATGAATCTTTGTTTAAATAAAAAAAAAAAAATGGTACAAATTATTATTATTAATGATAAAAAAAATCAATATATAAATTAAACATATATACATTTAAAAAAACATGGAACGGGATTTATGTAAATGGAGTCTGAAACTTATTGTGAGTAGAAAGGTCCCTAAATAAAATCATATTCTTAACCATAAATGATTACTTTCATTTCCTATGAAAATTATTAATTTCTGAGATTTTTTTTGGTTGATAATCACAACAAAATTCATTTGTAGAAAGACGAATGAATTTATAAAAATTCTTAATTTTTGAGATTTTTTTGGGTGATAATCACATCAAAATTCATTTGTGGAAAGACAAATGAATTTTGATGTGGTTATCACCCAAAGAAGCCTTAATTCGATCCATTCTTAATTTATAAATAAATTTTATTACAATAGCATAAACCAATACTTATCAATACCACATGCTTTAATACTTTTATGGTACATCATACCTTTGCATTAAAAACAATTTTTGATATATATATATATAAAACCATCTTATATGTTATACTGAAAATTATTTGGTAATCTTTTTTCAAAAAATCAGTATGTTGTAGTGTTTGAATTGTTTTTTTATGGTGGAAATAGATTCAGCGCTATCAATAAACTTCCCGACACTCAAAATTTCCAGAAAATTTTACTATAATCTTACTAGAATTGCTATTATTTTTCAAAATAATTAGTGAATTTGTTAAATTAATTTTACTAAAATTTCTATTATTTTTCAAGATAATTTGTGAGTTTTAAAAACCAAGCTTAAGAAATAAAAAATAAGGCGGAAATTTGAAATTCATCGAGTAAATAAACCCCAAAAAAAAGTGTTGGGAAGTTGGAATTTTTTCCTTGATTTTGGTACATCTGGTTATTTTGGCGTTGGTCTGCATTCACTCGCGTGGTGGGCGAAGATGATTAGTTAACCAGAGTTAAAGAGATTTCCGTGATTTGAAGTTGTTGTAAATTATTACCCATAGCTAAATTATCCATGATGAATAGCCATCAGAACTATCCTGGTATTTACACGACCATTAAGTCAAAAACTCATAAATTGGTGAGAACCAAAAATCCAAAATTTAAGATGACCCTTCAGTGAACCACATGAGACAGCGAGGCAAAATAAGAATGAAAAGAAAAATAAATGTAGGCAAAATTGTAATACTTTTACCATTGCATTTAATCGATAAAAGAATGTGATGAAGAATATAAACCTGGCCACAATTCATGTTATAAAACTGTTTACAGAAATCATTGAATTTATGTATTGGTAATATATTTCAAATTCTTTGAATAATACAAATACAAATATTAATTCATTATTGAAACTGAAGGATAGGTAGACCAAACAAACTTTGAGGCTATTTAGGAAATCTATACACTCCATAAAATGGTTGTGTTTTGGGAGGCATTACCCAATGTCTAGCACTGTCCCACAATACCATTACACTTACAACTCCACTGAATCCAATCACTAGTCCCAACCCCAATGCAATCAATGAAACATGTTCATCTAGCCATCCCTGTCCTTTACTTATGCTAGTGCCTTCTATTGTGTTATTGCTCTGTTTTTCCTTGCATGGTTGTAAAGGATAGTCACATAAACATTTGTTTCCTTCAAATGAAGTCTCATTGAAAGTGTAGAATTGAGTTCCTTTTGGAATCCTACCACAAAGTCTATTCCATGAAACATCTATATATGCCAACATGGTCAATATAGAGAGCTCTTGAGGTATTGTTCCACTTAAATTATTTCTGGACAAATCTAACTGCTCCAAAGTAGATATTTTGCTAAGGGACGCAAGAATTTTCCCTTCTATATGATTTATAGATAAATTCAAGAGTCTCAGACCAGTGAGATTTCCTATACTTGAAGGTATTTCTCCAGTAAGCTTATTGTTAGACAAGTCAAATATGATGTTTGCTGCTAGCACATATGTTAGAGCATATTCAACTCCCTTCATTACAATTCTTAGATCTTCATATAATGTGTTACCACTGAGTTGGGAAACTCCCACGATTTTGAAGCCATTTAACCCAATAAGATTGGATGGTATTTTTCCGCTGAACTCATTGTTGGATAAATCCAATACTTGTAGTTGGGTGAGATCTATGATCCACTGAGGAATACCACCATGGAACTTATTATGACCCAGGCTTAAGACCCATGGGTCATGAAAAAATTTGAAGTACTGAGGCAGCTCACCTGTTATTTCGTTTTTTGCTCAAATCTAACAATTGAAGTTTGGTAAGCGGCCCATGAAATTGTTGTTATCTAATGAAAATTTTTGCAGCATACTTAAATTGCCAATGCCTTGAGGTATGCTGCCATTTAGCCTATTTCCGCCAAGATTTAGATCCATTAGGTTACTCAATGAGCTAATAGATTTGGGAATGTTACCAGAGAACCTATTTAGATGCAGATACAGAGTGGACAATTGAGTCAAATTGCCAATGGCTTCAGGTATTACACCACTCATGTTATTTTTAAGCAGACTCAAAGTGGTCAGAGGAAGCTGGAATATACTCATTGGGATGGAGCCCTGGATATTGTTGTCTCCTAAATCTAGCCATTCTAAACTGCTGCAATTTCCTATTTCGGAAGGGATCACACCTGAAATATTACTGGGACCATAAGTAGACAGTTGAACAATGTTTTTCAAACTTCCCAACTCAGGTGGTAGACTTCTCGACCATCTGTTTTCCCCCAAAAATAAAATCCCCAGGGAAGAGAGGTTTCCCAGAAATGGAGGAATCGCATTCTCGAAACGGTTTGTTTGTAGATACAGGTACTCTAATTGTTGCAGCAACCCCAACTCAGCAGGAATTCTTCCACTCAAACTGTGTGAGAAAAGGCTATATACCGCAGCTGAGTACAATTGCCAAGAGTTGAAGGGATATGACCACTTAGTGAGTTTCGTTCAAAGTAAAGATAAGATAGATTTCTGAGCAGACCCAAAACTGAAGGGATTGGTCCAGTGAGATTGTTGTATCCAATGGACAAATATTGGAGAAACGTGCAGTTGCTGAGGGAAAAAGGAATGTCGCCAGATAACTAGTTGTATCCAAGGTAAAGATGAGATAGATTTCTAAGCAAACCCAACTTTGAAGGGATTGAACCAATGAAATTGTTGTTTCTAATACTCAAGTCTTGCAGAGAGGTGCAGTTGCTCAGAGAAATTGGAATACTTCCAGTAAGATTATTGTAGGCCAAGCAGAGATGTTACAACTTGACTAGACGACCGAATTCTGTGGGTATAGTCCCTGTCAAACTGTTTGTTGAAAGTCGGAGCCACTGAAGGTGCGTACAATTAGACAGTGATCTTGGAATAGGACCCCAAAGCATATTAGAGCTAAGGTCTAGTATTCCCAGAGCTTTTAGTTGACCAAGCTCCGGTGGAATTGTTCTTGAGAAATTATTACCAGAAATATGTTGGAACTACTACACCTACATACGGACTCTCAGTTAGAGCATTGGATTGCATGCAAGTGGACTCTTAGTTAGAGCATGCGACTTCATGCAACTATTACACATCTACATGCAGACTCTTAGTTAGAGCATGGGATTGCATGCAAGATTCCTTTTGCATGATTTACTCCTTCTTTAACTCCGCAACTCACTAGTTATCTCCGGAACTTGTTGTAGGTGTTGAGTCTTCTCATTGATCACCACTATAGTGCATTACCTTGGGATCTTCACCTAGTAATGCTATATCATGATCATTGCAACATATTTTCTAATGAATCATTTATTTTCTTCTTTCGATTTTTCTTTAGTGTTTTTGCTCTGCAAAGCTGTGTGTTCAACCTTTACTAGCTAGATTCATCTGTGCAGGTTTTCTAACACATTTACATGGTATCAGAGCCCACAGGTTGCTAGATAAAGGCGCACCAGTATTTTATTTTGCAGGTATAACAGCTCGGAGATCGAAGATTGACAGAAAAATGGAGTTTCCCAAAGCATCGATCCTAACACCGTACAACTATCACGAATGGAAGGACCAAATGGCTCGATACCTTCGTCAAAAAGGGTTGTACAGGATTACCATGGCTACAGAAGTGGAAACCACTTCAGCCATAGAGAAATCCAAGTACCTCAACCGTATGGATGAGGCCCACGGATCCATATGCATGTGCATCTCTCCAGAGTTGCAGTTTCATCTATCTGCTTGCAATACTCCCAATGAGATTTTGAAAAAGGTTGAAGATCTATACGGGAAACAAGATGAGATGAAAGGACATATGCTCGAAGTGGAGCTGCTATCATTGGATCCACTGAACTATGATAGAATTCAAGACTTCTTCACCAAATATGATGATCTATTGCTGCAACTCAAGGGTTGTGGAATTGACAAATCCAAGAAGGAGAGTCGCCAAATTCTTTCTATTATGTCAAAGCTCGGACCGGAATACTCCGTCTTTGTGTCTACATTTCATTCAGTAAGGCTCGCAACAGGTAAATCCTATACTATGCCTTCTCTCCAAGAATTTATGGAGTCCCTTATTTTTGAGCAAGATAAACTCATTGGCATGGGGAAAATCAAACCTCCAAAAGCACATGCACTTGTTGTGCATGATAGCAGCCACAATAAACATCACAGACCTTATTCAAGTCAGAAAAATTAGCAGCAAAAAGACAAGGGAAAAGCGCATTGCCATCCAAAGAAGGAAGGGTACACCAAGCCCTTCAATGACTCCTCCAGCTCGAGAAATGAGAAGGGAAGAAAGGAAAAAGATGCACCTACTGTCAAAGAGGATTCCATTCAGAATCCTCTTGCATGAAGAAACAAATTGACCAAATGGAAAAAATCCTTCAGAAGCACAACCTTGGGGATCACATCCCTCAGGGCGCCAAGAAGAAAACTGAGGATCCGCCACACGGGAGAGGTAATAATTTTCATGCTTTAGTTGCAATTAATTCTTCTCCTGATGCATGGATTATAGATTCTGGTGCATCACATCATATGGCTGCTGTAAAGGAAGTCTATTCCTCTTTGGATGCATGCAAAGGACCTCCCATCCTCATGGGAGATGACTCACCTATTGAGGTCACCGGAAAAGGTAGAGTGGAACTTTTACATGGAAGCTTTGAAGATGTGCTTCATGTTCCAAAACTTTCGGTAAACCTGCTTTCAGTTTATCAGATCACTCATTCCAGCACCGGAAAGAGAGTGGAATTCACTCCAGATGTAGTAAACATATATGATCTACATACCAATGCCAAAATTGCAACTGGTGAGGTAAACAATGGAGCCAGACTGTATACATTTTCTGAATTTTTGAATCTGACTCCTCCTTATTGCTTAAACATGCTGATGATAGTAGTAGGCTTTGGCACGAAAGGTTTGGTCACTTAAATTATAGGTATATGCAGCAGCTAAGCAAGAATGAGATGGTGGAAGGCTTGCCAAATATCAGTTTCTCCAAAGGCGTTTGTGAAGGGTGTGTTCTTGGAAAACATCCCAGAGAAAAGTTTGACACCGGCAAGGCTCACAGAGCATCCTCTCCTCTAGATTTGATCCATAGTGATCTCATGGAGCCCTTTCCTCATCCTTCCATCATCCAAGCAAGGTATGTGCTTACATGTATTGATGATTTCTCACGGTATACTTGGGTGTATCTTCTCAGGAACAAATCTGAAGTTTTTGAGCACTTTGAAGATTTCAAAGCACTAGTTGAGACATAGTTAGAGAGAAAGATCAAATCCCTCCGTAAAGACAATGGGGGGGAATATGTTAACATAGCACTTCAGAACCTTTGCCTTCAGTCTGGCATACAGTTGCAGTACACAGTTCCATAAACTCAGTCCGCAATAGAATGGAGTTGCTGAGAGAAAGAACCGATCTCTCAAAGAGATGGCTTCCTGCATGCTGCATGCTAAGTCATTGCCTCATAAGCTATGGGTCGAAGCACTTAATTGTGCTAACTACATCCAGAACAGATCTCCTCATAGTTCTATCAAGGATCAGACCCCCTTTGAGGCTTGGAGCGGCACTAAACCAGAGATCACTCACCTCCATGTTTTCGGCTCTCAAGCATGGGCCCGGATCCCCTCTGAAAAGAGGAAAGCTCTTGATCCACATAGCATTGAGTGCATCTTTGTTGGATACCCTGATGGTGTGAAGGGATATTGACTCCTCATTCCCTCTACAGACAAGCTCATCATTGAGCGAAGTGTCAAATTTGAGGAAAGTCTTTCGCATGCACCTCAGTCGCCGCATGCAGACACTTTTTATCTACCTCATGTCTGAGATGATGACTCAGTGCACTCAGATGCCGAGGAAGAGCATGCAAATGCAGAGACAGAGTCTTTAGATACAAATCTAGTGCATGCAAATGATGATCCACATCCAAGCCCATATCGGGCTTCCAGCAGTGAATCATATTCCCCTGTCATAAATCAGAGAACAAGCAGCTTACGGGAGATATATGCACAAGACCAACCAGCTGCTAGAAACGGTCTTGTGGGGGATAATTCTGATCTGCAGAGGACTAGCTCGGAGTTTATTGAGCCTCCTCTTGTCCTCATTGCCACTGAACCATCGCCCTCCTGGCATTGTCATTTGGTTCAATCTTCTGATCCACAGTCTTATGATGAGGCTGCTGGGCATCCATCTTGGGAGTCCGCCATGGAGGAGGAGTATAACTCCCTCCTTGAGAACTAGACTTGGGATCTGGTCCCCCTTCTTTCAGGAAGGAAACTTGTCCGATGCAAATGGGTCTACAGGACCAAGAATGCTGCAGATGGGCAAATCACCAGACGAAAAGCGAGGCTAGTAGCTAAAGGCTTTCAACAAGTGCATGGCATTGATTATGACGAGACCTTTGCTCCAGTAGCAAAGATGGATTCCATACGCCTTACACTTGCCATTGCAGCTGCCCAACGGTGGGAAGTACATCAGATGGATGTGAAGAATGCCTTTCTTCATGGAGACCTATCTGAGGAGATCTACATGGAGCAGCCACATGGTTTCATTCAGGATTCATCTTTGGTATGTAGACTGAAGAAATCTCTCTACGGCCTTAAGCAGGCCCCGAGAGCTTGGTACGCGAAGATGGATTCTTTTCTCTTATCACAAAACTTTGAAAGATGTAAGTCTGATCCGAATGTTTACATGCTTAGGACACATGATTCTCTTCTTATCTTAGTTTTGTATGTAGATGATCTCCTAATCACTGGCAGCTCGGCTTCAACCATTGCTACAGTCAAGAGGGCCTTGCATGATAGGTTCTTGATGACGGACATGGGTCCATTACACTTCTTTCTTGGTCTTGAGATTAGCCAAGATGCCACAGGCATCAAACTCTCTCAGGCTAAGTATGCACGGGATCTCCTCGAGAGATTTCGCATGGCTGACTGCAAGCCAGCACCGACTCCTTTTCTGTCTGGGGTCTGCCTTGAGGATGGAGGTGACACTCCATTAGTTGACAGCACTCTCTACCGACAGCTAGTGGGGAGCTTATTGTACCTCACCCACTTCAGACCAGATCTCTCATATGCAGTAGGGGCAATTTCCAGATACATGCAGGAGCTGCATGAGCTACACTGGAATGCTGCCAAGCGCATCCTCTGATATGTGCAGGGCACCATCACCTTCGGGATTCACTATGCAGCAGGCATTGCATTGAATCTCCTTGGCTTCACAGATTCTGATTGGGCGGGAGACAACATTGATTGCAATTCCACCTCCGGATATTCACTCAGTCTAGGATCTGGCCCTATTTGTTGGTCGAGCAAGAAGCAGGCTGCTATTGCTCTCTCTTCAGCTGAGGCCCAATACAGAGGAGTAGTCAACATAACCATTCAGGCTCTGTGGCTACAACACTTCCTCACTGAGTTGGGCGTTCAGTTCCGCCAGCCCATTGTCATCTGGTGTGACAACCAGAGCACTCTCAAATTTTGCAGGGATCTAGTACAACGACAGCGGACGAAGCACATAGAGATCCATATGCACTACATCAGAGACTTAGTACATGATCGGGTCATTGATTTGCAGTTCTGTCCCTCAGCAGACCAGACTCCAGACATCTTCACCAAGACATTCACTGAGCAGAAGTTTCGCTCTCTGCGTGATCGTCTTGGAGTGAAGGACACAGTTTCTTAGCAACTGTCTTTTCTTCCTCTTTTCTTTTGATTACATTGCATTTTGAGGGGGGGTTTTTCCCACGAGGTTTTCCCTCTTTCCTCAATTTTAATACAAGTTGCATTGTATTTTGGGTGACCTTTGGCCTTAGTTGTCAGGGCCCATTTTCTATTTTTCCTCATAGTGGTGTTCAGTGGGGGTGTTGGAACTACTACACCTACATGTGGACTCTCAGTTAGAGCATTGGATTGCATGCAAGTGGACTCTTAGTTAGAGCATGCGACTTCATGTAACTATTACACATCTACATGCGGACTCTTAGTTAGAGCATGGGATTTCATGCAAGATTCCTTTTGCATGATTTACTTCTTGATTTGCTCCTTCTTTAACTCCGCAACTCACTAGTTATCTCCGGAACTTGTTGTAGGTGTTGAGTCTTCTCATTGATCACCACTATAGTGCATTACCTTGGGATTTTCACCCAGTAATGCTATATCATGAGCATTGTAACATATTTTCTAATGAATCATTCTTTTCTTCTTTCAATTTTCCTTTAGTGTTTTTGCTTTGCAAAGCTGTGTGTTCAACCTTTACTAGCTAGATTCATCTATGCAGGTTTTCTAACACATTTACAAAATATTGAAAGTGCGTAATAATGAAAGGGTACCGAGAGATGGTGAAACATTACCTTGTAATCCCAAGCCAGCAAGTGTTATGGCGACCACTCTATTCGTGCCCTTTCTGCAGCGGATCCCATTCCAAGAGCAGACATTGTGTGAGTTTTCTGGTGTCCAGTTGAGGAAAGATCCATATGGATCAGATATGACCGCATTTCTGAAGGACAAAAGCGCTTGCACATCTTTTCTTTTGTGAACTGCGTCGATGGGTGATGTGAATGCAGTTTCCTCTTGGAAAACAAGATCGTCATCATCGAGATGAAGAGAATTGCTCGGACCTGGTACGTGGTTGAAGAAATGATGATGGTATAAAGCACATCCCCCATGAATATGAGAGGAATAATATGGCTTCTTCTTTGAGAAACTAATAGTCGCTGCTGTTACAGTATCCAGCGCCATTGTAGTTGCCATGATCGCAAACCACAAAAGCATCACCATTGTCATCATCATATTCGAGAAACCACCTCTATTCTTTTCTTTCTCCCTTTTACCGACTCAAAGATGGCTTCTCTGTTATGCAAATCCGATGCGTGTGGGTTGCATATAAATAGATATTAGAGGTGCCCTGAAACAAAACTGTACAACAAAGTGAGTTGAAAAGCTTGAAGCAATAGCAATACCAAAAACAAAACACAATTGTACAACACAGTGAGTTGAAAAGTATGAAGGAATAGCAACACCAAAAACAAATCACCCTGTGGACAAGTAGTGAAAACTACGGTGCAAGTTCGTAAGTGGCAATTCATGGCGACCTACGAATCAAATCTTATTTTAAGTTAATAGTAGCAATTCAGTCCACTTGATTAAGTCACTCTAGCCGTGGCAGAGAAAATGGAAGTCATGGTGCGAGAAAATGGAAGTCGGTGGCAATTCTGTGGTCATGGTGCCTATGGATTAATTATTAATTTTATCTATCTTTCAAGTTAATGGTAGCAATTCAGCCCACTTGATTAGTCTTAGTCTGTGTGGAATTTGGTTTGTCGCAACATACCGTGGTGTCAGCATCCACTTTTCTTATAAGTGTTTGAACAAAGTACGTATATATTCACATGGTTAATATTTAAAAAAAAATTAATTGGATGTTACATGATTTTTAATATGAGTGTGAGAATCTTTACGATCTTTTGGGAGAAATTTTAGAAATGGTACTTATAAAATATTTGGTGGTAATGTTATTATTTTTGTTTATTTGGCGTATTGTTTTTTTATTTGTTTTTGTATTTGGATTTTAGGAACGGTTTTATGATTTAGATAATTATGATTTGAATATATCACATTTCAAAATTGTAAATAAAACTTCTGTCCATATAAGCTTACTTGTCAATATCTTCTATCTTGTGGTTGTCTATAACCATAGTTTTCATTGTTGGAAGTTGCATCGGCTTAGCCCTATTGTCCATAGTAATCACAATCTCCACTTTGTTCAGGTTGTTGAGCCAGTGCAGGTGGCATTTGATCCCACCTAGTAGCATAGCCACCTGAGGCTTGCTGGGGATATCCACCATATGGCTGTGACAAATAGTGCTGAGGTGGAGCTGGGTAAGGTCCCAGTTGTGAATACCCATAACCTACTTGTTGCATTGGAGGTGGATGAGGTAGGCCCCACTGTGGTGGAGGTTGAGGTACTCAATAGCCCTATTGGCCATAACCACCAGACATGGGTGGACCTCTAAAATGAGTTTGCAAAAGGAATTTGTTAAATTGTGAGAGAGATAAAGACATATAATTTAGGCAAACTTTTTAGTGAATGTTCAAACCCCTTGTGTAAGAAACTTTAGGATCATGGCAAGCATCATGTCATCATCAACATTTTGTATATTAACAAAGCATTCGCTCAATATGGAAGATATTAAAATCTAAAGGCAACTCTATCATGTACTTAAAAGACACAACAATACTACTGTGTTCAAAAACAGGTTCAAGTTGCATATGATGTTTAGTTTATTTGGTTCACAATAAACTAGAAGATTTAAGTTATGGCTACACTCACCTCATTGGCGAAACTATAAGATTTAGGGTTACCAACATATCAACCAAGCCCCATACTTCCTTAAATATGATTTGATTTGTTTTGAAGATGATCTCTCAGAAACAGGAAAAATGATAGAGAATAGTAAAATTTCAAGAAGGGGATTTTAAGAACTGGACAAACATTCACCATGCAAACAATTTTCCAATAATACAATCTAACAAATACATTTGTGAAATCCCTAACATGTTTCAAAATGATAATAACGAATAAAACTAATCCATATAGCATAATCATATGCTCTAACATAATGACTTGGTTGATCCTAATAATTTCTCAAGAGTAAAACATGCCAAATAAACTTTTGATGTCCCAAAAACGTTTCAAATGTGATAATAAAAAAATAACAATCGAAAATAACAAATTCTTAAGCTTTAACATAATGACTTAGTAATAATTTGATGTAAGAGACCAACAATTTTTTGGCATTACATAATATAGAACCCCAATATCCACTCTTATAATTAGCAACTTTGTATCATAAATTACCTAACAAATATCCATTCACTTCCCTAGAATATGCCACATACTTGAATAACCTTGACCATTAAGATATTAAGTTCCACCCTATCTTAAGTTACACCCCCTTTGTATTGTAATTACGATGAGGATCTTCAAGAGCATAAGATAGTTCCACAAGGTGTAGAAGTTTCTTCCATCGAATATGCCAAAAACTTCATTAACTTTAAAAATGTAAATTATTAAACTTTAGGTGGTCATTCATGGCGGCCAACGAATCAAATCTTATTTTAAGTTAATAGTAGCAATTCAGTCCACATGATTTAGTCGTGCTCTAGCCTGGCAGAGAAAATGGAAGTTTAACGGTGGCAATTCTGTGTAGTCATGGGGCCACTTGATCGTGGTGCCTATGGATTAATTATTAATTTTATTTTTTAAGTTAATGGTAGCAATTCAGTCCACTTGATTAGGCTATGTGCAGTTTGTTTTTTCGCAGTCGTGGTAGATATACTGTCGTGAAGCATTCACTATGCCATGTATTCGAACAAATTAGGTATATATTCACATGGTTAATATTTTTCAAGTGTTTTTTAATTGGATTTGACATGATTTTAACATGAGTTAGAGAATCTTTACGATCTCATTTGGAGAAATTTTTGAAATGATAAGGACGATGGCATTGAAGGCATTATCTTTATTGAGTTCTTTCATGGTAGTTAAGTCTTTGCAATCACTTCTAATGAATTTAAGGAAGATTTTGAAATGACAATGTTAAACACTTTACTAATGCTTTATTTGATTTATAATTAATTATATATTTCTTTCACATATATTTAGTTAAATTTAACTATAATTTTAGCATTATATGAACCAACATGGTTTATAGAGAGACATTGTAATTGATTGTCATGCATAAATAACATAATTAGTTATGCAATGTGATCATTTAAATGTTTGTGGTTAGAGTAAGTAAAATAATTTTTTGGATAATTATGTTTGTTCTCAATTAATGTTATTGTATTTGATAAAGGATTCTCATTTGACCAATTAAAATTATTGATTTATTCGTCACTTTAGTGGCACTCATAATTTAATTTACTTGCCCTCCACAAACCCATATGTGTCATAGTTGGAGGATTTCATATTCTAGCTCTACATTGTCACTTCTTCTTTATCCCCTCATGGAAAGAGTCTCCCTTCTCCTTGACCTTCTTGTACATACATTTGGTAGATAGTTAATCCTAAAATGAGGAAACAACAAACATGGCCAAAGGCAAATTTCTTGATATGTTGAGATTTAATGGTGGCAAGGATCATAGGGATGAAATGTCGTAGAGTTCATCTAAGATATGGGATAGATGAAGAATTTCTTGTCGACCTTGTCATATAATAATTTGTCTGATTTTTTTTCTCCAAGTTGGCCCAAATGCTCCATTCAAGAGGAATGCTCAGCTACTTGAATTAGCATGGAACTAATAATCCCTCATCACTTTCAAAACTATATGTCAGTTGGGAGGGATATGAGGAAGAGAGAAAGCAATAAAGGAAGGATTACTTTTAGGATTATTTTCAGACCAACCGACAAGATTGCTATTAAAGCATTTCCCTTTTAAAAATCAAATATCAGTTATAGAGGGTCCCTTTCATACCATAGCATATGTGGTTGATGCTTTAAGAAATCACTAACAAAGCACTCAATTGGCATCCAATACACATGGGATGTGGACAATATGTAGATACACAACATGAGTGGAATACCAAGTGGGATACATGTTGATAAGTATGGGTTAATAAATGGTTTTAAGAGTTTCCATCCCCTTGAAAATTTCATTTGACATAAAAATTGGCTTAACTTTTATCGTTTTTTCATATTTGTGAAAGGAACTAGGGTCCAATAAATTACAATTTTACATATATACAAAATACATGGTTTAAGAAATCAAACAAAAGAAATTATTGTTGATGAAATTGCACATATGAAATCTATGGAATGAAATATATGATGTTTTATCTTTCAGAAACATAGATATTTTCTTAATTTTATAGAACATTGTGTTTAGCATAGTATTTACAATCATCTTGAACCTAAATCATATAGTTATTTTGCAATATAAGCTAAGGGTATATTAGAGCTCATTATTAATGAGATGTGTAATGTTGCGTGGGCCTAATGACTAAAAATGTGTGTTTCCTCCTAAGAGATTATAGGTTTAAATCCAAAGGGTGGTAGAGTATGTACATTCATAGACATTGTTAATATTTTATATATTTTTTAACCTGTCTAGTTTCTTATTACATCAAGAGAAGAGAGGTGCACTTCAAATTATAATAAAAAATTGTCTTGGGGTCTATCAAGGTCCAAGAGGGATCAAATCCATGAAGTGCCTACGTTTTTTAGAGTGCAAGATTTACACATGAGGATATAGTGCCCCTCAACATTTACTAGATCTTGAGTTAAGATGGTTTAGACTAGCGTTATTTCATTTTCTATTCAATTCATTGTTATATTTAACCCAAGTAATTAATTGAATAAGTGGTCATCTTTGTTATTGGGAATGGCTAGTTTCACCCCAATAGGGACCTAGTTTGAATTCACTAGATTAGATAGACTAGTCCACAATGACAAGTTTTCTTGGAATATAGCTTGAGTGGCCCTGACAATTAAGAACATGTGTTTCTTCCTTATATGTTGCAGGTTCAAATAGGATATAACATATATGTATTATAAGCAATCAAATGATTAGGTGTAGAAAGTCTAATACATCAATTTGATGTCTAGCTAAATTATAACCTTAAAATAAAAGTATCACTATTTAACTATCTATTTATCCATCTATCTATAAAAAGAAAAAAAAAATTAATTAATTTATTAACTATCTATTATCAATTAAATTTATTTCTCATTATTTCTATCTTTTATTATTACAATTTATTTAATTTATTATTTTACTTACTTATTAACACTTTAATATTATTCTTTCCACATATTCTTTAAACTAAATTTCATATTAAAATATACAATATACTTTTGATAATAATAATAATATAATAAATAAACAATCTAATATAAATCCATTTGCACTTAATTTCATTTTATCTCTATAACTATAATATAAATAAGTCTTATAAAATATAGTTCATAATAATATATAACATATAAATATTTATCTTTAATAACAAATTATTAAAAAACCTAATAAACAAACTCTAAGTCATATAAAAATAAATCATAACAAATAATCATTAATATTTTATGATAAGTATGCTTTTTTACGGGCCACCATTATGTCATTCTAGGTAGTGTAGTTTTCTCTAAATAATAATGATGAACTAATCTACGTTGACGGATCAATGATAGTTTGATAACTGAGTTATGATAGATTTTCTAATTATTTAAAAAAGAATCTTAGATCGTATAAAAATGATTAGACCTCAAGAGAGGATATAACATGTAAAATTTGGTTGAACATTAGTGTATAGTTATATACATTAAATACTTGGTAAATGTTAATAGGCATCAATACATAACAAACATCAAAACACACACTTTATGATATATGAATCTTTGTTTAAATTAAAAAAAAAAATGGTACAAATTATTATTATTAATTATAAAAAAAATCAATTTATAAATTAAACATATATACATTTAAAAAAACATGGAACGGGATTTATGTAAATGGAGTCGAGAGTAGAGTTATTCCGAAACTTATTGTGAGTAGAGAGATCTCTAAATAAAATCAGAGATCTCTAAATAAAATCATATTCTTAACCATAAAAGATTACTCTCATTTCCTATGAAAATTCTTAATTTCTGAGATTTTTTTTGGTTGATAATCACATCAAAATTCATTTGTAGAAAGACGAATGAATTTATAAAAATTCTTAATTTTTGAGATTTTTTTGGGTGATAATCACATCAAAATTCATTTGTGGAAAGACAAATGAATTTCGATGTGGTTATCACCCAAAGAAGCCTTAATTCGATCAATTCTTAATTTATAAATAAATTTTATTACAATAGCATAAACCAATACTTATCAATACCACATACTTTAATACTTTTATGGTACATCACAAGTTTGCATTAATTTTTTTTGATATATATATATATATATATATATATAACCATCTTATATGTGATACTGAAATTTATTTCGTAATCTTTTTTCAAAAAATCAGTGTGTTGTATTGTTTGAATTGTTTTTTTATGGTGGAAATAGATTCAGTGCTATCAATAAACTTCCCGACACTCAAAATTTCCAGAAAATTTTACTATAATCCTACTAGAATTGCTATTATTTTTCAAAATAATTTGTAAATTTGTTAAATTAATTTTATTGAAATTTCAATTATTTTTCGAGATAATTTGTGAGATTTTAAAACCATGCTTAAAAAATAAAAAATAAGACGTGGAAATTTGAAATTCATAGAGTAAATTAACCCAAAAAAAAGTTGGAAAGTTGGAATTTTTTCCTTGATTTTGGTCCCACTGGTTATTTTGGGGTTGGTCTCCATTCACTGGCGTGGGCGAAAATGATGGCAAAAGCTAACGGGCATACTATAGGGCATTAAATGCTCGGCTACATCCGCCCCCGTTAGCTCTTTAACACGCCCGTCCGTATTTTTCATTTATCTATCACTGGGCGCGCGTGTTAAAGAGCTAAGAGGCTCATGTAGCCAAGCATTTAATGCCTTATAGTATGCCTGTTAGCTATTGTTGCCGAAGATGATTAGTTAATAAGAGTACGTACGTTCTGACGCCATGCGGACACGTGAAAGGTGCACTCAATATTTACAGGTGAGAATCGTGGAAAGATTCTTTGTCGATTTTGGTGACTTCCACTCCTCTTCCGTCTGGGCGTGCTAACAATTGACCAGACTGCATTTAGATAATGATAATTTGTCGGTGTCCGTTCAGTCCAGTCCAATGTTGTGGGCGAAGTTTGGAATGTTAATTTATATATATCCATAATTTCGTTGCACTTCAGTCCAGCCATGACCGAGCGAACCAAGATCATTAATTTCATATTAACTAATATATATTCATAATTTCGTTGCACCACAGTCCAGCCATGCCAGGGCAGATTGAACAACTGTATTCTAATTAGTTGGAGGAATTGCTCAGAAAGTTATAGAAATTCCAGTGATATTTGGAGAAATTCCGGTAAAGATTTTTGTAAATCCAAGTTATAGTGGTTAAACTTTAAAATTTTAGGTGTCTTAAATATTTCTGATGGTGTTGAATCTATTTTCACCATAAAAACATGATTCAAACACCACCTCTACAAAATTCTTTTGAAATTCTTTTACTGAAATTCCGGCTACTTTTGACTCTTCGGACCATTCCTCTGCCTAGTTAAACTAGGCCAAGTGAACACATCATTAATTTCATATTAATTAATATATTTACCCATACCCATAATTTCGTTGCACCTTAGTCCAGCCATGGTAGCGTGAACAAGGATCATTAATTGCCTCTTGTGTCTAGAGTTTAGTTTGGGGGACTTGGAATCGAGCACGATTGCCTTTATATATTTTCGGATAATCTTTCGCATAAGTCAAAATTATGTATTCATATGCTTTTTATTGGAAACCATAGAAGAGATCACTGTGATTAATTGCACACAACAAATCACATATTTGATATATTATTGATCACAACAGTGATAATTATATAAGACAAATATAAAATAATGATTTTGACATTTTTAGATAATGATTTTAATTCATATATTGGAAACAATGATTTCTGGATGATTCTTTATGACTCCTAATGATAATTACACATATATGGAAACATTACTTTCAACACCCTTTCTTAATGTTTACACGGAAACACTGAAAACACATATTACAACAACAATATCATATATGTTTGACTCGCCTTCGTCAACACTCACATCCACTCTGGAATCTTGCAAACTCCACTCTTTTGTTAGAATTAATGGAGAATAGGTTATTGTTGTTATGTACTTGTGCATTCTACTTTTTTTAGTCATTCAGTTCTTATTATTCAGGGATATGATTTGCCGTCCCTAACAAATTGTATCTATTTATTATTGGAGATTAATGTGAAGCCGGTGTGTGGCGTTTTGCTTAAAGGAGCTCCCGGTGATCCGAACTTGAGAGCTCTTCTTGTGTTGGTTTGACATTTCATATCTTCCTTGTGCAAGCCTTGACATGGTATCAGAGCTGTAGGATTGTTAATCTTGTAAGCTGAGTGAGGGCGCGACTATAGTAGAGTTGTCGCGAGATTTGGGTGGAAAAGTGCGATAAGTGCACTGTAACCCTTTTCACGCTATCGTTTTTGGAAACTCGGCGCGAGTTTTTGGTGGACCGTCGCGACTCCGACGTATACAGTTGCGAAGAGCTTTGCGATTTCCCCGTGGATAAACGCGCCGACTGTGCTGCGTGGTGAAAAAAAAGTCTAAGGCCGACGACGCTGCGAGGAGAACCTTTCATAAACGCTGCATAACCCCTGTCGTTGCGCTTCGTGAGGTCTGCGTGGAAGCCAAGGAGGTTGGACCTGCGTCAAAGAGGAGGCTGGATCGCCAGTAGAGCTGCAAGGAGAACTGTGGTGTGAGAGCTAAATGTAGTGAGGAGGCTGGAGTGGACTGCACCCTGTCAGAGTGAGATCTGCCATTGAATTTCAGATCTCTCAAGGTTGTGGAGGAAGTCGTGAGTTGCGTGTGAAGAGTGTCGCAAGGAGGAGGTTGTTTTTGTTGTGCGTAGTGGTTGTGCGACCTTGTAAGTTCATTCTCTCATAGTCGTAGATCTATCCAAAGGAGATCTAGAATGCAGCGGAATTCTACAGCCCTCACACGCCTAGAAAGCAGTGATTCCGACAGGCAGCGGAGTGTGGAGAGGTTGCAAGGCACAACTCCTCGGGCGATAGTTTGAAGAGAAAAGACTATATTATATGATCTTACAATCTGTGGATACGATGATATTGAATATGGCTTGTTCATGTGCCATTATCTGTTGAGGTGGCCCCTTGCATAATTAAAGTTTTTTTAAATCTTTAATAAGAAATATGAAAAAAAATTCGGGGCTTCTTTAAATTGAAGAATTCTGCATTATTTGGAGGAATTAATTATTTGTGTAAAGGGGGACAATTTTTTTTAGGGAGATCTGAGGTTTGTTTAAATTATTGAAGTTTTTATTCATTCAAGATGAATAATCAAATTGTTGAAGCTTATCTCAATGAGAGTAATAAGCTTGATGGTTCCAATTACACAAATTGGAAGTTTAAGCTCTAGACCCTGCTTGAGGGACAAAATTCCTATGGCATTGCCACCGGTGATGAGGTCAAGCCGACCGCTGTAACTAGTGGATCGAATATAGTGATTCAAGATTGGGAGAAAAGGGAGATGAAGGCAAAGGCGCTACTCAAGTTATCAGTCAAAGATTGCATCATCCCTCACATTCGAGAGTGCAAGACAACGAATGACATATGGACAATTCTCAAAGAAATGTACGAGATCAAGAACACCAGGGGAACCTTGTACCTTAGGAAGAAGATTCTCTCCATCAAGATGGGGGAGAATGAGTCTGTTTCTTCATTCATATCCCAGATAAAGGAGGTTAAAGATAAACTAACTGATATAAGTCAGACTGTGGCAAATGATGATTTGGTGACAATTACCATGAACAACATGACGGATGATTATCAAATGTTTATAATAGGATTGAATGCAAGAGAAAGGCCTGCAGGCTTTGAAGAACTTACTGGGATCTTGCTACAAGAAGAGGAAAGGAGGTTGTCTCTCAAACCTCAAAATCCAGATCTTGTATTGATGACAAAGTTCAAGCCAAAGGGGAAAGCAGTGGCTGATCACAGGAAGGGCAACGTATCACGAAAAAGGACACCACAAGGTATGACCTCACATAAACATGACTCTTCTCCTAAAGGCTTTTATTGTGGTAAGATAGGCCATATTGCTAAATTTTTCCATAAGAAAAAGGCCGATGGGGAGAGGTACACGCAGAGAAGACATGTAGGTCATTTGGCCGATGCAGATCAGAACCAGGATGTCAGATTATTTATGGCAGAGATTGCACTAGCCATTGAGTAGGATAAATAAGATATTTTGTTCGTAGATTCTGGAGCCTCCTCACATATGACAGGTAAAAAGCAATGGTTCAGAAATTTTAGAGAATCCAACACTGGAGTAAAAGTATACCTTGGAGATAATAGAGGGTACGAGATCAAGGGACATGGAGATGTCATTATCACTCTGCATTATGGAAAGATCAGGAATATATATGATGTGTCGTATGTTCCTGGTATTAAGAAGAACCTGATTTCTGTATCAAAGATTACAGATCAAGATCTCAAGGTAGAATTCTTTGAATCTTATTGTATTATTAAAGGCTTGTTGGACCAGATGAAGCCTATTGCTACAGGTAGTCGCATAGGATAACTCTACAAAATGGATGTGAAGAGTACACCACAACAAGCATTGATGTCATCGGATAAGTCTGCTAAAAATTTGTGGCATCAACGACTTGGGCACATCAATTTTAGTGACCTTCTTCTGTTGCAGAACAAAGGTATGGTAGATGGTCTTCCTGTTTTGAAAAAGTTGCATATGGATTGTGAACCATGCGCATTCGGTAAAGAGCATAGAGATCAATTTTTTGCTGTTAAAGATAGGAAACAAAGGGATACACTCGAACTTGTACACACTGATTTATGTGGCCCTATGCAGACAAGATCATTAGGTGGGGCCTACTATTTTCTAATATTTGTTGATGATTGTACAAGATTCACATGGGTGTATTTTCTTAGATAGAAGAGTCATGCCTTTGAGTATTTCAAGCAGTTCAGGAACATGATTGAGAAGCAGACAAGAAAGTTCATCAGGATTCTTCGATCAAATCAAGGTGGAGAATTCAAGAAAAGGGATTTCAAAAAATACTGTAAAGAGCACGGGATACAACAACAGTTTACAACACCTTACACTCCTCAGCAGAATGGAGTAGCTGAGAGGAAAAACGGAGCACTAGTGGAGTGTGCTCGTAGTATGTTGAAAGGTAAGAATCTAACTAATGGTTTTTGGGCAGAAGTTGTTAATACTATAGTGTGTTTGAAGAATAGGAGTCCCACTAAAAGTCTTGATTATAAAACCCCTTTTGAAGCATTGTTTTGCTTCAAGCCTGCAGTAAGTCACCTTAGAGTATTTGGTTGTAAAGCTTCTACACATGTTTCCAAAGAAAACAGGAAGAAGTTAGATTCAAAGGTCATTAAATGTACTTTCATTGGATACTCTAGTGAGTATAAGACTTATAAATTGTTTGATCCTTCTACTTACAAGGTGTTTGTTAGTAGAGACGTAGTATTCCATGAACATGTTGATGATGGAAATCCTGTTCAAAACAATGAAGAATGACATGTACCCTTACTTTCAAATGAGGATGTTGAAGCAGGGATTAGTCAACAACAACAACAACAGCTGCAACAGGATAAAGAGGAGGTAATTGAGTTCAGTCCACATAGAGAAGAACATATCAGAATAGTTGACACCCCACCACTCAGGAGATCTCGCAAGTTAAAACAGTTTCCAACACGGTATAGGGATTGTGTGCTCATGACTGGTATTTTAAACATTACAAAACCCTCTAATTTTTATGAAGCTAGTAAGAGTTCTAAATGGAAGGAAGCAATGAAAGAGGAATATGAATCTATTATTAATAATAATACTTGGGATCTAGTAAAGCTTCCTCATGGTAAACAACACATAGGTTGAAGATGGTTATTTAAGTTGAAATTTAAAGTAGATGGATCTATTGATAAGTATAAAGTAAGGTTGGTTGTAAAGGGGCATTCCCAGAAAGAAGGTATTGACTTTGAGGAAACATTTGCCCTGTTGCAAAATTAAATACTATTAGATTGATTATTGCTTTAGCCACTAAACATCATTGGAAAATACATCAAATAGACGTTAAATCTGCTTTCTTAAATGGTGATCTAAAAGAAGAAGTATACTTAGTGCAGCTTGAGGGGTTTGTTAAGAAGGGAGAAGAACATTTAGTCTGTAGGCTAAAGAAAGCTTTATATGGTTTAAAACAAGCTCCTAGATCATGCTACGACAAAATTGATTCATTTTTCCTCATGCATGGTTATAAACGGAGCAAAAATGATCCTAATTTGTATATTGTGTTTAATGATGAGGGGCAAATAGTATTGATTTCTTTATATGTAGCTGATCTGATCATGACAGGGAGTGCAAACAATTTCATTGAAGAAATCAAGCAACAGTTATCACAAAAATTTGAGATGAAGGACCTTGGAGAAATGCATCACTGTTTGGGCCTAGAAGTTTGGAGAGATTCAAGCCAAACTTTCTTGTCCCATGGTAATTATGCTAAAAGTTTGTTGACTAAATTCAAAATGGATGAGTGCAAGGCTGTATTTGTGCCTTTACAACAGAACAACAAACTTCAAGTGGATGATGGTTCAAAATATGCAGATGCAACATTGTACATACAGTTGGTTGGTAGTCTTATCTATTTGACTACAACGAGACCAGATCTAGCTTATGCAGTGAGTGTTTTGAGTCAGTGGATGACTCAACCTCATGAGAACCATTGGCTTGTAGCAAAAGGAGTACTGAGGTATTTGCAAGGAACTTCAGACTTTGATATTTTGTATTCTGACTCATTTGATGTTAGCTTGACAGGTTATACAGACTTTGATTGGGTTGGAACTTTAGATGATAGAAGATCAATTACATGTTATGCCTTTAGCATTGAGTCTAAGGTCATCTCTTGATGTAGCAAGAAGCAACATATTGTAGCCTTATCCTCAGCAGAAGCAGAATATCAAGCTATGTGTGCAGCAACATGTGAGGCAATGTGGTTGCACAGACTTCTCTAAGATGCAAGAGAAGAATAGACAAAAGCCATGGTTATCAATTGCGATAATCAAAGTTCCATCAAACTGGCTTACAATCCCGTGTTTCATAAAAATACTAAGCACATAGACACTCAATTTCATTTTGTTAGGGAAAAGATGCATTCCAAAGAGATTTGTGATGAATATTGTAATTCTTGTGATAATATGGCTGATATATTTACTAAGCCTTTGGGAAGACTGAAGTTTGAGTTGTTTAGGGACATATTAGGTGTGTTTAAGAACCCTTTCTCCATTAAGGGGGAGTGTTAGAATTAATGGAGAATATGCTATTGTTGTTAGGTAGTTGTGCATTCTACTTTTCTTAGCCATTCAGTTCCTATTATTCAGGGATATGATTCACTGTTCCTAACAAATTGTATCTATTTATTATTGAAGATTAATGTGAAGCCGGTGTGTGCCGTTTTGCTTGAAGGAGCTCCTGGTGATCCACACCTGTGAGCTCTTTTTGTCTTGGTTTGACATTTCATGTCTTCCTTATGCAACTCTTGTCATCTTTCACCACATCTTCGAGTTGTTACTTGACCTCCATTTAAAACATAACCGCCTCCATTTAAAACATAACCACCAACACTCACATCCACTTTGGAATCTTGCAAACTCCACTCTTTCACCACCACATTTTTGAGTTGTTACTTGACCTCCGTTTAAAACATCACTGCTTCCATTTCAAACATAACGGGACCATCGTTCATGAACTTTGCAAGATAAACAATATTGTCAACTTGGCTCCTCGTGTAATGAACCATCCTATTGACCAATCACCATCTGTTAGATATTTCACTTTCAATTATCCGTCATTTGCTAGGATCGAGGTTTGGATACTGAATGTGTTCAAAAATTGATCAAACAACTTGACCTTATAAGAATTGATGTTTCGCTTCTAGTTTAAGAACCACCAACCCTTTTTATTACCAAAATTACTAACACACAAGAATTGATGTTTTAGACTTAGAGGCTTCCAATTTAAGAACCACCAATCCTTTTACAACCAGCACTCAAAAAATAGAAAACTACTCCAACTCATACCACAAACATACAAACTAGATAAACAAATATGACTTTGAAGCATTCCAATTTTAATAGCTTACATCCTCGTTCATGGGCAACATTTTTTCTGCTAAATGTAACTCTTTTGGAATAAATTTAAGAGTAATGGGCTTCCCACAAATGTTGGCAAAAAAATTACAATGGCAGAGAAACAGTCCTCTCACTTTTCAGCTCTCGGCCTTCCGATCTACATCACCAAACTCTTCGTCTTTGACCACTGTCGGCTGACGTCGTTGTTGTTGACCCTCCCTCCACAAATAGCGACGCTCCGGATGATATTCGTTTTTCCACAACAGTGAGATCTCAAATCCAGCAACCACTTACCAGATCTAGATCAACGGTTTCATGCTGCGCAGGTCGATTTCACCTCAGGTCCAATCCGTCAGCCTTTCATTCAAATTAATTTGCTTTCGCCTTCGCTGTTGATGTCACAGGGGAATATTATTAATTCTGTTGAACTTTGAAACATCACAATCTGGCCAAACCAGATAATACCATATGACAGCTACACAATTGGAGATCTGATGGATAAGGCCGAATTAGCATGGGGTTCCACTGTGGGCAGCTTAAAATACACGTTTCGGAGATACTGAGAGAAGAACGCACAACAGAGAAATCATGATCATGGCGTTTTTCTTCTCACATGATCTAGCGTATGATTTCACGGATCCGTCCATGAACAACCAATTATTGGCGACCTTGAAGAGGATGTGCATTAAGTCGAGCAGCAATACTGATTTTGGCAAGAATGTGAGCATGGCTTTCGATGTAAGCCACTTCATACCAGATGCCGCAGACAAAAGTGTTCCAGAAATAGAGTTTGACAATCAAATGCTCCTTAAATTGATTCTCAGACGTCAACGAAGAGGAAATCTCCTCCATTAAATTTTCCCAAACGTGTGGAGCTCCTTGAAGTTCTATTCACGATTCCTTTTTTTTTTTTTGCTTTTTAAACACCAACGCCTCTTATTTGGAGATGGGACTTATTCATCCAATTTTATCTTTGCCCAGGCGATTTTTTCTTCCACAGAAATAATGACAACGTGGCAGCCTCTTTTGAAGCTGCAGGAGTGAACGCTATCAAGTTCGATTCAGTGGCGAAATATGGGAAGGATTCAGAACAACAAAAGTGGCTCAGCTCTGATGGAAGGTTCACATGCAGGAATGTTGGCTATTCATTGCATAAAGATCTACAAAACCAAACTCTCAGACATGGATTTAAAAAAAGAGAAATAAAGTTCACAATATAAATAAACTCTCACACAACTAAATTAATAGTAACTCACACCATTTAATTAATCTATCTATGTATAGAACAATAACACTTATGGCTTCTTCACATCTTTCCAGCCTTGGCTTTCATGTAAGGAAATCAAGCTCGATACCATATTAGAAACAATAGAAAAAATTAAAAAGCAATTAATTGCACACAACAAATCACACACTTGATAAGTTATTGATCACAACCGTTACAATTATATAAGATATGAAATACACTTCTACACTTTTAGATAATGACTCCAACTCCTAATGAGAATTACACATGACATGAAAGCATTACTTCCAACAATCTAGCTAAGATAAGTCCATATCGAATTAACACAAACTGTCATTTTTCCATGCAATATGTATTTTCTTCACTATAACTATTATTATGCTAATGTATGCTTGTTTTAAAATAAGATTTGGCGTTCCTTAAATTCAGCTTAAATATAGCTAAATTAATATATATATATATAGTAAATTTAGCAACAATGAAGTGACATCATGATCATATCCAAAAATAATACTTAATAAAGAAAGAGCAAATTGAATAAGATCAATATAAATTAAAACAACATTAAATTTAAAACCAATATAAATTAAAATAACACAAAACAAAATACATGATCAAAATAAATAGAAACATTAAGAAAATAGATATATCCTATGAATGAATATACCGCTTTTTTCTTCTGAAAAAAAAAGGTCCTTGCGTGATGTTGGTCCGTTTCTGGGCTGCATGTTCCTCTATTACTTTCTCTAGCAACTGGTCTTGTGTTGCACGTAGCTTCTAATATTAAATGAGTCGAGTAACTGTAAAATTTCTTTGATCATTGAACTGCATTTTCTTGAATCCTGATCTGAATACTTTTTACTGAAGGTCGCCCTCAAGACAATGTCTTTCACAAGGGATGATGCAGTTGATGGATTGAATGCAGTCAACTTTAAATTAATTCAGGGTTCAATTCAACAGTGAATGAGTTATTTTCCGTAGCAAGGATAATAAGATTTCTAAAATCTTAATTTAATTATTAATAATTATTTTAAAATATTTTTAATAATATTCATATATCAAAACTTGAAATTTATGTAAAATTATAATATTTTTTAGTTGAATTGGTTTTAATAAATTTTTTTTTTTTTATTTATTTTTATAAACAAAGTGTATATCTATAAAATGGGATTGTGATATTGAGAAATAATAATATTCATTCATAATATTGTAACAAAATTTATTTATATATTAATGAATCTCCATAAAAAAGTAAGATAAATCTTCATGATTAAAATAATATTCTTACATTCTTTTTCCAAATGTAATCTATGTCTAACTCATATATATATATATATATATATATATAATGCTAATAATAGTAATATAATAAATTTAAATTTAAAACTTTATTTAACTATTATTATTATATTTTAATTTTAGTAGTGTGAATTGTATCATAAAATAATTATTTTGATATTTCACATGGATTGATGCCTATGAATGTTTATCAATCATTTAATTTATATGATTGTGCTAAATTATTACATTTATGTATAAATTGTCCTCCAAATTACTTTGTTCATATGGCAAAAGGTTACAACTAACCTTAGCTTTTAATATTTGTAAACATGTTTAGTATTAAAATCAAATTTTTAAACATGTAGAGATTTAAATTTTACTTTATTTATTTATTTTTAACTAGATTGTAATTTTTATTTAAAATATATTACTATTATTAATTAGAAAAATAAATAAATTAATATACAAGTTAAACATTTTTGCATTTAAAAAACACTTAACAAGATTCTTGGGATTCACTCCATTTTAAAATGGAGATTTTGAACCTATAAATAGGGTTAGTTACTGACTACAGTCATTACCATGACTAACTAATACCACATGCCCAATAAATCATAACTCATATTCATATGATATTATTTTAATTAATCAAATTAATTAAAAGGACAAAAAAATATAACTAATTTTGACATAAATGCCAATTTTTGTTATGTGACTATTATTAAGATCATTCTAAAATATTCAATGAATGTTAACCCGCTACCATTCATTCATCTAATAATTGTTGATAATTAAATTAAAATTATGGAAATCCTAGTATAAAATAAACAGCTCTATATATATTATAACAATCTTATTTTAATTAAAATTAACATGAAATTTATATACATTTTCTAGTTTTCCTTATAAAACAATGACATTAATGTTATTGTCTTGTTATTTTTATTAAAAATCTTTGCAATCTCCTTTAAGGAAGTTGGAAGAAATTGTATAAATGATGAGAATCCAAATTTTAGAAATGATAAGGACCACTTATCATCTCTTTTTCTTATAAGATAATGATATCAATGACATTGCCTTATCATTAATGTTATTTTCTTGTTAATTTTATTAAAAATATTTGCAATCTCCTTTAAGGAATTTGGAAGAAATTGTATAAATGATAAGGACTCCAAATTTTAGAAATGATAAGGATCACTTATCATCTCTTTTTCTTATAAGATAATGATATCAATGACAATGCCTTATCTTCTTCATTAATGTTTCAACTAGACATATAATGTTTTTCTTCTTCATTAATGTTTCAACTAGACATATAATGTTTTTTCTTCTTCATTAATGTTTCAACCAAACATAGAGTTTTCGCAATCATATTTTGAAAAAATGAGAGAAATTTCAAAGTTGATAAAGGTTATTTTCCCTTTTTCTATATATGGCATTGAAGTCATTCTCTTATCATCTTCATTATTGTAGTCAAATCTTTGCAATTTCCACTAAGGAATTTGGGAGAAGACTTGGAAATGATAGGGACAAACACTTTAGTAATACCTTACATGTGATCTGTAATTAATTTTCCTTCACATATATTACGTTAATTTTAACCATATTATTAACCTTGACATTGTTTATATAAATACATTGTAATTAGTTGTCATGCACAAATAACATAATTAGATATGCAATCCAATCATTTAAATACCTTATCTTTAATTAATGATTATGATAAGAGCAAGTAAAATAAACTTTTGGATAAACATGTTTGTTCTCCATCAATGTTGTATTCATTCGATGGAGGGTGCCCTTTTGGCCAATTAGAATCATTGCATCCTCCATCACTTTAGTGGCCCCTACAACCCCATTTATCTATCCCTTACGAACTTGTCTTTGCCATAATTGGAGGCTCTGATATTCAAAACCTACATCGCCACTTCTTCTTTATCTCATAACAATAACATTCACCCTTTACATTGTCACTTCTTCTTTATCTCCTAACAATAACATTCAACCTTTTTCTTAGCCCTATGAAGCTCTGCAACTACATATGTTAGGTGGATATTCAATACTAAGATGAGGAAACAACAAGTAAAACCCAAAAAAAGTTCTTGATATGTTGAGAGTTAATGGTATACAAGGATCATAAGGACAAAATGTCAAAAAGTTCCTCCTCTATATGGGACCAACGAAGAAATGCTTTCCAACCTTCTTAACATTAGGTATTCACTTACTCATTTTTTTTCTTCCAAGTAAAAATACTCCTTTAGATAAGGTCACTACATTGCTTAAATTAGCATGAAACTAAGATGTCCTCATCACTTTCAAAATTGTATGTTAGTTGGCAGGCATACAAGGAATAAACAAAACAATGAAGGAAGGATTCTTTTTGAACCAACCAACAAGATTGCTATTAAAGCATTTCCCATTTAAACCTCATATACCAATAATAGAGGGTGTTTTTCATACCATAGTATATGTGTTTAGTTATTAAGAAATTATTTAAAAACACTCAATAGGCCTCCAATATGCATGAAATGTTGGCAAGATATAAATAGACAACATGAGTGAAATACAAGGTGGGATGGAGAGAGTGGTTTGGAAAGTGGGTCCCATACATGTTGATAAGTATGGGGTAACAAATGATTTCAAGAGTTTCCATTCCCTTAAAATTCCCTTCAAATTGAATTAAATTCTTTTATTTATTTATTTCATATTGGTAAAAGGATGGAGGGTCCAATAAATTGCTCTTTTACATCCATTCGAGTTAGATGGTTTAATTAAACTAGAAGTTAAACAAAAGATTTTTTTTTTGATGAAATTACACATATGAAATATATAGAATGAAATATGTGGCGTTTCACTTTTTAGAAATATATCACATAGAATTTGTTGAGTGCCTTGGCAAATTATTGAGTATGTGTTGTCATCGATGTCAAGTGTTGTTATTGATATCAAGACTAGGTGGATATTGTTGAACATGTCGACATTGTTGTTATTGCTACAATGTTGGATGTGTGTTGTGATGTCTTGTTGAGTGTAAGTTTTCTAGCTTGATGTCATGAATGGTGTGGAATAGTGCATCTTTGAAGGCCTTTATTCATTATTTCCTTTGTCTAAATGAGAAAGAAAATTTTAATTTGTACAACTTGCTCAGAGAACTTTCCAAAGATATATGGCACTCTGTCTAAGTCCCATATATTTATGAGAAATCTGGGTTTGAAGTGGATAAGCCAAAATGAGTTATAAATGAAAAATTTGCATCATGGGATCATGCTAAGTGGGAATATCAACAATAGGAGGGGGCACAAGTTCATCTGAATGTTAATGGGCAGGTACTCCTTGTGGTGGAAACCATCATGGTTTACTGAGAAATTAAGTGGAAACATGTGATTGGTTGCGGGTTTCCCCTTACTCCATACCAAAACTAGTAAAGGCCCCCAGGGATACTAGTAGTTTCTTAGATCAATTGAACACGTGGACCCCTCATAAGATCGAGGCCAAAAACAAGCTCATGAGGGAGTGTCAATGGTTGAGCAGTGAGGTGGTTAGTCCCTAGTCATTTTCCATTTTCGAAAATTAGGACATCAACACGTTTAAAAAATGTTATAACTTTCCAACATCCCCAGAAATTGAGAACCCATGCACATGGCATGATAAGTGGTGCAAATGACATGGATACAAGGTGGAAATGTAGGTGACATGGAAGCTAAGGTGATGACACATGGTGGGTGAATTCAACACTTTTGGGTGGCCAAATGTACAATTGGAAAGTGACACAAGGTAGGCACACATGTGCATATGGACACATGGTGAGTTCTTATTATTAGAATTATACGATGCCATTTTAGAAAGAGTGGTAGGTGATGTGGCATGTAGGTCCCATCTCAAGGCACAGAGCCATCAAAACATCAGAATGCAGTTTCATGTTTGGCCTACTCGACACACCAATATTTGACAAGTTGATCCCTAGAGACACTTAAGTTTGAGGTTATAGCCCTCAATTCCAACTACTAACCATAACCACCTAGGAACTTATTGGATACTGAGACTTCAATTTCAATACACAAGTTAGGTGTGTTTGACAACCTAATCCTTTGTTGTATGACAAGAAAATAGGCTAAGAGCATAAGCTCAGTCAAAAAGGGCTTAAAAATAAACACCTAGAGATTTATCGGTCTCAAAACATTGATCCCGAACTCTAACGCATCAACGTTGAACCTCTCTCGAACTATGCTATTGAATATCTGATGTGCGATGAGTATGGTCACAACTAAGGTCATAGGGTGCTAAGGGTTAAGCGTTGGGGAACTAGGTCCATCAGACAACAACGACACATAGAGGGAAGTGGTATCCTGATTCTCAAGACTTGATAAACCTATTAAGGCTATGGTTCTCATGACGGGTCATGTGGGGCTAGGTATAAGTGATAAATGTAGCTGTGGGGGGCTAAAATTTTGGTGTTTCAGGCACCAAATCAGTTAAAGGGGGGTCAAAATAGAGGTTAAGTCTAATATGGACAAGCAACTTGGAGCTTTGGTCTAAAAGGAAACAAAATGATGTGATATGATGAAGTGTTCTCATACAAATCATAGTGTGAGATTGTATTAGACATACAAAATAGTGGAAGTTAACAAATAAAAGAGGAAGTTGTGTTGTGGTAAGGAAATAGATTTGAAAGCCAAACTAAACTGGAGGGAGTGAGAGAAGGCATAACTTACATGCAAAATGTGTAAGTGTAGCTAAATTCTATGTTATGAAGCTGTTGCATATTAGATGAAATGTATATATGAAGAAAAAGTGTGTGAATTACTATAGATATGAAATAGATAGTGAAGTCGAATGCTAAGAGAATGTAGAGAGGGAAGATTCGCTAAGAACTAAGCTACTGCGCAAAAGGATGTTGTAGATCTAAATGGATGAGATCTGAGGATAACATTTGTGTAAGAGTGAAACTTTGAATGAAGAGGCATTAGATATAAGTTTGAGGATGTGATGAAAAACATATTTGATAGGTAGAGCAAGTAGGTTCTTGCATATTAGGGTATTTGGGTCTCCTTTCTCTTGGTGCATGTAAGGATCATGGGGTTGGTGCCTACAAACTTTGACGTAAATTGTTTTGGTTCTTACATTTCCATTATAATCAAAATAATATTTGTGGTTTTATCTCGTATGGGTTTCCATTTAAGTATACTATGTTCAAGATTTATGTGATTGGTGCACTGTTGTATTGTTGAATGTGTTTGTTTGGCCAAGTATTGTTGAATGTGAATGCGACACATAGGAACTTCATTGGATCAATGTCGAAAACAAGCTTAGGAGGTAGCGTTAAGGAGGTTAAGCCCCAATCCATAACCCATGGTCATAAAAAGGCCAATAGGATAACACTTGTGGGCTAAGAGCCTACTGGCACATCGTACATCAAGCCATCAGTCCTATTTAAAAAATATTCTAACTTTTTGACATCTTGAAAATCCAAGAACCCAACACACATGGTAGGAAAAGTGGCGCAAATGACATGGATACCATATGGAATTGTAGGTGATGTGGTATCCACAGGTGATGACATGTGGTAGGGGAATTCAACACTTCTCGGTGTTGAAATGTATAGTTGGAAAGTGACACGTAGCAGGAACATGTGTGCAGGTGGACATGTGGCAAGTTCTTATGGGTAGTAGTACATGACATGTCAAACACAATGGTAGGTAATGTGGCAAGTAGGTCCCATATCGAGGCACCAAGCCATCGGAACATCAAAATGAATTTTCATGTTCAACCATCTCAATACCTCGAGATCCAACAAGACAATCTATCAATTCGCCAAGGAGATTATGTCAAAGGTTATATCCCTTGATTCCAACTACTAAGTCTAAGAGCCTAAGAGATTATCAGACATTGGGAATTTAGTCTTGGTATGTAAGCTTGGTATGTTTGACAACTCGATCCTCTGTTTTTTGAAAATGAATTTGGCTAATGTCATAGCTCTCAATCATGAAAGAATTGATAGTAAGCTCATAATGGATTTATTGGTCTCTGAATTTTAGTCTTATAATTTAGTGTGTTAGCATTGAACCTAACCTAGACACCGATATCCGAGATTCGTTATGCGATATGTATGGTCACAACTAAGGTCACAGGGTGTTGAGGGTTAAGCATCAAGGAACTAGGCCCATCAAACCATCACCCATTAGGATACACCAACACATAGAGGGATGTGGCATCCCTGATGTTCAAGATCCAATAGACATGTTAAGGCTGTGGTTCTTTCCACAAGTTATGTGGGGCCAATCATAAGTGCTTAGTGTAGCTATAGGGGCATGAAATTTTTGCATATTGGGTGCCAAATCAGTTAAAGGGCTTTGAAATATAATCAAATTCGACTCTAGACAAGTGAGACCAAACTCTGCTTTTGTAAAAGGAAACAAAATGTAGTGAGATGATGAAGTGTTCCCATGTAGATCACGGTACAAGACTGTAGTAGATGCTCCAAACAATGGAAGTTAACGAAGAAAAGAGGAAGTTATGAAGTGCTAAAGAAATAAATATGAACATTAAAATAAAATGGAGAGAGTGAGAGCAAGCATAGATTAAGTACAAAATGTGTAAGTGTATCTGAATTATGTTTTTTGAAACCGATACATATTAGAGGAAATGCATATTTGAAGAACAAGCGTTTGAATTATTATATATTTGATATAGAGAGTGCAATGGAATGCTGAGCAGATGTAGAGATGGTAGATTGGCTGAGAACCAAAACTTCTATGCAAAATAGTTGTTACAAATTTGAATGGCTGAGATATAAAAGGAGAAAAGATCAAAGAAAAGAAATGGATATGGGGATAAAGCTTGTGTTCGAGTGAAATTTTTTAATTTAGAGCTATTAGATCCAGGTTTAAAATTGTAATGACAAATGGATTTGATAGGAATAACAAGTAGGTGCATTTTATAGGCATAGCAAGTAGGTGCTTGTAGATTAGGGGATTGGAGTCTCCTTTAGGTTGATACCTCTAGTAGGTTGGTGCTTACAAATAGTGGGAGTTGGGGCTTGCAAAGAAAAGGGGGATGGTGCATATTGTAGGTTGGTGCCTACAAAATTTGATATAAACTAAATGTTTGATTGACCAAATATTTGTTAAGATTTATAAAATATCAATTTTCCCCACTTCTCTGTATTTTCCCAGTTTCCATCATAATTTTTCTTTATTTTATAAAAAAATCATTGTGTTTAACATAATAGCTATAATCGCATTGAACCTAAATCATATAATTATTTTACAAGAGAATCTAAGGGCATATTAGAGCTCATTATGGATGAGTTGTGTAATGTTAAGTGGACCTAATGGTTACGAACATGTGTTTCATCTTAAGAGGGCAAAAATTCAAATCCAAAGGGTGGTAGAGTATTGCGCCTTGGTAGACTATACTAGTATAGATTCTTCTTGTTCCTTTATTTATTTTTTATCCTTATAATTTATTATTGAATCAAGAAAAAGAGAGGTGCACTCTACAACACCGTATGGATGAAACATGTAATGTAACATTAATGAACTAAAATGAAATAAAAGTTGAGTTTCATAATATAAAAATGAAAAAACAAATTGAAACTATACTAACAATTAGTCTAAGATCCATCTTAACTTTGGATTTATCAAGTTCCAAGAGGGATCAAATCCATGAAGTGTCAACATTTTTAGAGTGTAATATTTACACTTTTTTGGATTTATCAAGTGCCAAGAGAGATCAAATACATGAAGTGCCAACATTTTTTAGTGTCCAAGATTTAAAATTTTGGGGATTTAATGCCTCTCAATCTTTAATAGAGCTTGAGTTAATATGGTTTAGACTTGGGATATTTTATTTTTTATTCAATTCATTGTTATAAATAGCCCAAGTCATTACTTGAATGAGTGATCATAATTGCTATTGGGAATTTGGCTAGTTTCATGCCAACAGGTTCCTAATTTGAATTCCCTAGGTTAGGCACACTAGTCGACAATAATAAGTTTTTCTTAGAATATAGCTTGAGTGTTCCTAATAATTAAGAACATGTGCTTCCTCCTTGTATGTTTCACGTTCAAACCCAGAGAGAACTAGAGTAGAACATCTACATAAATACCAAGTAATCAAATTATTACATAGAAGGGATACCATACATTAGTTTTGGTGTCTGGCTAGATTGTGACCTTAAAATAAGATCATCACTATCCATATATCTATATATCTATTTATTTATTTTAAAAAGCATAATTATATTTTAGTTCTAAGAGTATTTTGGAAAGATTATAAAATATCAATTTACAGTTACAACATGTAGAGAAATTATAAAATAAACTTAACTCACAAAACCATAAATCAATTAAAAATAAATCATAACAAATGCTTAATAATAACAAATATTTAAAAATTATGTCTTTAGACTAAGTTTCTAATTTTAATATAAAAAAATAAAAAAATAATTTTATATTATTATGATTTTTAATTTTTTAATATAAAGAAAATATATAATTTCATTTATATTTCATATAAAGGTGATATATGATTTAAGTAAAGTGTTCACATTAATTACAATAAATTTAATATCAACTTTTTATATATAAAATGAAAATAAAAATACACAACTTATTATTTCATACATAAGCATTCTTTACTTTCGAGAGAGATAGTTAACTTAAATCACAAATTAAATATAATATTTATATTATTTAAATTATTTCAATGTCAAGTTTACTTAAATCATAAATCAAATATAATATTTATATTATTTAAATTATTTCAATATTAAGTTTAAAAATAAATAGATAAATAAAACAATTAAAAGTAAAAAATGTGTAATTTATTTTATGTAAAAAAAATGCAATTTATGTTTAAAAAGTAAATAAAAATATAAAGTAAATATGAATACAAGATTTATATTCAAATTCCTTTACTATTTAACTCATAGCCAACGGTTAGGGGTGAAAGGGACCCACTAGCGGTAATGGTCTAAATTGACCTCATACCATGTGAGTATAAGCCCCTCTCAATGGTCAATTTCTCCACCATAAAAAAACATGGAGATGACATACGGGTGTGGGAAGAAAGAGAAAACGTCATGTTAGCTTTGCATCAGTCCTGCCGGAAAAATATAAAGTCCATTAATGTGAAAACTTCATTGAAATTATAAAAAGTGCCCTCTTAGTATATGATAATTCAAAATTAAAATAAATTTTGATTAAAACAATTTAATTGTTTAAAACAATTTAATTGTATATTACTTATGTATAAAAAAATATATATAATTGTTAAAGTTGATACAAAAGGTATACTTACACATACTTTTCATTTTTATTCCAGATGTATCGTATACCAAAAGACACAAGTCAAAAGTTCAATTTTTCTTTAAAAATATTTTATTATCTTAAGAGTTTTTATCTTTCACATTAAATTATATCTAAATTGGTATAGAAATAAATTACTATTGATCGAGAAACAAATTACACTCAAACTTAATATTTTAATATTTACTTTGTATGGTAACACTAAAACCAAGCCTAAAGAAGGAAATTGGGAGGGTACTAACATAAAAGTATTAAGTTCTTTCGATAAAGTCATAATCACAATAATAAAATAAGATGTAAGTATATGATTATGGCATAAAAATTAAATTATTAAAAAAATAATCATGTTTAATGTGTAAGTATAGTTTTTTTTTATAATTAAAGTCTGAATTATTAAAAGAATTAATAGAATTTAAAAAGATGATATTATACCACGAGTAAATATTTTTAAGAAAAAAAAAGGAAATTGCTTTCTTTACTTATATATATATAGAGGGTTTACTCAAATTTTGTTCAAGTATTTTCATGTGGGATTTTACCACAAAATATGCAAAGTGTGTACTCTTTTAACACAAAATAATTTCACAGGGAGTATAAACACTTAAAATTTAAATAAATGTATTAAAATATAAAGTTAAAAATACAATTTTTTTTAAAACGTATAATTCTTATTTTGTTATTTTAAATATTATTTTATTATTTTCTTTAAAGTTCTATTTCAAATATTAATTTTTATTAGAAGAAAACAATAAAAATTATAAATTTATTTTTATCATTTATTATCCGGGGTTTTTTTGTTATTGGTAATGTTTTAAAAAATTAATAATACAAATTTATTTTTAATCAATAAAATTTATACTAGTTATAAAGAATAGTAGTTAACATGCAAATTTGAATATCTTGATATTGAGATGAATAGAGACACTCATTATGATTCGATCTTAAATCTTGTTTGAAAATTTCTTCCAAAATTACCAATTTACCAATTAAAAAATACTTATAATTAACTATTTATTTATTTTAAATTACTACTTTTATTTCAAGTTAATCCAGCATAAAATTAATAATAATAATAAAATGCATAGTTAAAAAGCATATATGTTATAATTTTATGTCTAACGTAAATTGTTAACCAAGGTTAACTAATTAAGCCACTTTAATATTATGAATTCTTTTCTGCTAACTAATGTCCTACTTTTATATATATTGTTAATTTGCTAATTGATTCTTAACCTTAAAATAAATACGTCTACCTTGTTTCTAAATTGTGTCGCAGATAAATATATAAATATTTTTATTTTTATTTTAATATAAATTTTTTATAAAATTATAAAATTTAAATTATAAAATTACCATTAATAAGAGGGAGAGTACTTGTTTCTAAATTGTGTCTCAGAAGAAAAAAGAAAAAAGAAAATATATATATATATATATATAGATTTTTTTTTTAATAGCATTATAATTATAATTGGTAAAAATTATAAAATTTACTTTTAATAAGAGGGAGAGAGAGAGGACTAGAGATAAGACACTTAACGAGTTAGAGATGCTTGGCTTTCCAACTCTTCCTAGAAAGCAAATTATTCTTGTAAAATATTTCAGATTATTAGAGAAGTTGTTAATGAGGAATGGGGAGAAAAGGATTGCAAAATAAAAAATTAAAAATGATTGCAAAATAAAAAATAAAAAATGATTTTGTAATATGTAAAGCTTTATAGTGACCAAAAAAAACTATTGTAACTATACAAAAACCAAGAAATCAAGGTTGTGACATTTGATATTGGTTTTTTCATTTGGCTTTTTAGGGCTAATATTGTTTTCTATGTTTTGTGAATGTTTTACTTTATATTCTTATTTTTGTTATAGTTTTTGTGTAAACAACAAGAACTACTGTCACATTACATTGAATCCTTAGCTATATTTGTTAAGGTTTATTAGTGATTTTTTTCTCTAGTTTAAAATTTATTGTTTGATCACAGTGAAGAGCACAAGCCACAATACTGAACTCATTGTTGGGATCATTTTCTCATAACATATCAATTATCCTCTAATTTGAGTCATTGAGTAAGAATTACAATTATATCATTTGTTTCTTTGCTGCTCGGATAATTAATTATTGATTATATGCATAAATTGAAATAGATAATGTACTTTATCATGATATAAATTAGATACTATAGACATTTGTTGGGCCACTTATGCCATATGCATCCCCCAAAATCACCAAAAAAATCATTTAGTGCCTCAAAATAGCCTTGGAAGTGTGGGGCTAAAAAAATCATAGAAAAACTACAAAGATAGAGAACCATTGAGACAATAGAAGAGGTGAGTGGCCTTTGATATCCACCTAGATCAGTCATCCCCCCTTACAAGGTAATGGTCTCCATTGTTTCAGGTTCCCTCATGAGACGTAAAATGTTCTATAGACTTTGGCTCTTGGTGAACCGCTTTCCTTATGAAGAAGCTGCCCTTCTTTGACAACTCATGGAGTTGTATATGTTGCTGGCGGGTATGCTTTTTCTTGGTGTCCATGATCTGATCTACTGTATCCTATTCAATGCAGTCAAGATTTATTTATGTGGGAACCACTTGCTTGAATACCTTTGAAGTGTCTAATAGAGGTGAAAAATATGGTCGAAGCAATCCCGTAGTAAATACTAGGTGTAAGCTAAGGAGATTCAAAATCATTTTCACCCATAGCCTTATTGATTGTGTATGGACCATATCAGAGTGGTTCAAGGTTCCTATGAGGGTTTTTGAGGCACTCTTTTTGTAAATGTAACCACGCCTTATCAACAACCTAAAAATTATGTGGAAACTTGTGTTGGTCATGTCACTACTTGTACTTGGCATTGGATCTTTATAACATATCATGAACTTGTTTATGGAGGTTTTGGATCCGTTCAAAAAATTTGGCTAATCTATCTGCCTCAACTTGAGCATGTCGAGACTTTATTGATGAGGATACAATGGGCATAGTGATAACAATTGGCGTGAATGGTGTTGAAGAATGAAACTAGTATTAGTATTTATAATTGTGTTTGAGTCAATATGTAATATATGTGTCAAACTAAAGGAAAAGAAAAATTGTTTATTAGCGTGAGTTTCATGGTTTGTTTATTTTATTTATAGGTCAAAGCCTCCATTGTAGGCTTCTATGTTTGTGTCTTGAGTCATTACATTCTGGATCCTTCTTGGGCTTTGTATGTCAAAGAAATAATTTATAAATAAAGTCAAAAGTGTCATGTATACCTCATCCTCAAAGTTTTCCAGAAGAAGACATCAATTCAGCCTCATGAAGGGACTCAACCATCTAAAATAAGACTATATATAACCATGCATTTAATACATTGAAATATTATCTATCCATCAACTAACTCTGCAATTTAAGGGTATGATAAGGAGGTCAAGAAGAAGGTTCCAAGGTAAATAAAGGATGGATAAGAACAACAAGAACATTTATCTAGCAAAAAGTTGAAATTTGTTATTACCCTGCTACATATGTGAAGATGACTAAGGAAGATTTCAGGACAATAGATATAAAGTTGCAGGAAGGGCCAAAGGTTCTTATTGACTCATTTTTGAAGAAGTGATTTGGATTGAATTATGATGGATTTGGAAAGAGATTGAAATCTCTTCTTCGATTGACTTGGAGGATTGAAGGAAGTCACCATCTTAAACAAAGGGTCAATGTTGTCTCAAATTGATTTAATTATACTTAAGTAAGAGTTTGATTGGGTTTCCCTTTCATAGGGAATTTTCCCCTAGCCTGGAGCCTATATCTAGTGTCTTGTTTATGATATTCTTGTCTGACATTATCTTGAATATGAACATAACATAATAATGATAATCTAGAATTAATATAATCACAATAAATTGTCAAATTATAAGAGAAATAAATTTAAGAAACCTAGTCTACATGCTTCCCTAGATTTCTCAACATAGTATTAGAGCTTGGTTCACTTGAAAAATGGTAGTAAAGAAGTTTTGGTGGCCTTAAATTCTAGAAAAGAACGTATTCATCTAGGACAAAGATCCTAGAAGGAAAAGAATATGAGTTCTAGGCACATCGATAAGCCCTAATCAGAAAGACTAGGCCGCAGGCCTGTGCAAGGAATACATGGAGTTTTGGAGAGCATAAACACTCAATTTTAAAAGTCTGAAAGGTTGGTACAATAACTCTTACAAGACTGAGCACTTTCAAAAGGAGAACGAAGTCTAATGGCTATAAGACAATGTATGAAATCATCTTCAAAAGCTCAAAATTTTGTAATCCCTTAGTGATTGAAATTCCCAGAAATTTGTGCATAACCGTGGGTAGTCACACCACATATTTTGGAGGCTAGTAAAAACCCTGTAAAGAGTCATTTTTTAATCGATCGAGAAAAGGTGTGTTTCATGTATTATAGGCCTATACTGAAGCTACAAAATGGAGTCGAAGTCCTGTGAAATTAGTAAGTCTCAAGGTCAATTTATTTTGATGGGTCTATCACTTATATATAATCACCATATTTGGAGTAAAACCGTAGTCTTGTACCTTTACTATTCGGTGGTTTAGAAGTCAAAAGTTGTGATAAAAAAAAAACCATACTTGATATATATATACATAATTCAAGCTTGAAAGGTAGACGACCTCAATGATTGATGAGGACATATATATATATATATATATATATATAGATATATATATATATATATATATATATATATATATATATATATATATATATATATATATATATATATATATATATATATATAGTTGTTGAAACTTATAGAAGTATCCTCTCCTAGGAATTGTCATTATGAAGGAAGGTCACAAGAATTTCTTTTGAAGTCATTCTGATCATTGATCCAGTATACATCGATATTTTGAAAATCCGTAACCAGAGGATCATCTTAAGTTCATATAGAAACATTCAAAGTTTATCTATCTTGTCAAAGGCAATTGATCATCTTCAAAAGTACTAGATCTAGAGTCTATGAAGAAGTTATGGAAAAAATGGAGATCTTGTAAAGGTAGTAAGTTCTTGTCTCAAAGAAATAGGAAAGTTGATCTCTAAGAAAAATATATTATCTTTGTTTCAAGGAGATGAGACATTCTTTTGGAATTTCTATTTAAATCAAACAAGTCAGATAAAAGAGGACCTAGACTTTATAGTAAGATCGTGGCAGCCAAGGACGTAAAAATATCTTGGACAATGTAATAAAGGAGAAAGCATGAAAACAACTCCCAGTAATCATAAAGAACTAAGGTATATGGTCCTTTACTTTGAGGTACATATAATTATTTCTATTATAAAAAGATCTAATCCATATTACATTATAAAAATATCTAATCCATATTAGATTAGGGTTTTGAAATTTTCATTTTTAAAAGTTTATAATATCTAAGTTCTTGTGAATCCTAATTAAGAAACCCTAATCCTATAACTCGATCTTATTAGTCTCTAGAATTTGTAGATAGTCTAGGGAGAAGTTGGAAACCCTAGGAAGTTTATATTTGAATGTAAATCCCTAGAATTGATATTTTAGGGTTTGGATCTAAAAATATCTAGCTTGTCATTATACTCTTGTACTTGTACACTTTTGGTACTTGTCAAGTAAATGATACAAATACATAAAGAAATGTTGATACTTCAAAGAAGGATCCCTTCAAAAAGAAGCCCTACAAGGTTTGTGACTGAAGTAACTCAAGGTATGTATAAAGAATTATAACATGCTTGATCATTTTATATTTAAATACCCTCTATTACTAAATCTCTCATGTATAGGTCTTTGAATCATCAAGATTCTTATTTAGGGTTATTAATATTCAGATTAAATCAACCTTTATCATACTCTCTATCTTTTGTTTACTTTGGTAAAACCCTAACCTATAGGGTTTGCTACAAAACCCTAGCCTTTTGCTGCTTAGGGTATGTTGATGTTAAAGATGAAACCCTTGTCTACTTACGGTTTGTCGATAAATTATAGAACATATGATGAAATATTACTCTCTTAGGGTTTTTTCATATTATGAAACCCTAGCATTTTAGGGTTTGTTGTTGATGACTAGGTTATATGATGAAACCCTATATTTTTATTGTTTTATGAATTAGGGTTTATGACAAAACCATTGTAAAAGTTAATGAAAATTTTTAAGAATGAAACCATAGGTGTATGTATGCTTGAAACCTAGCTTGATCAAAATTGTTGAACATATAACATTGAGGTTTTGATGTCTAGGGTTGACAACAAGAACCCTAATAGAAATTAATATGAAATTCTAGGGCATAATATTGAATCCTTAGATGTAAAATGATTTTGTTATAATTCGATTGATAAATTGATTTAGTTAATGATATCTAAGACTTTAAGTATTGATGATGGAATCTAGGGTTTGTTACAAAACCCTAGTAGAAGTTGTTAAAGTCTAGGGTATGAGAGATGCAACCCTTAGATGTCTAAATTTGATTTCTTATTTTGATAAATGCTCCCATTGTGATGATATACTAATCCTATATTGATAAAATTGATTTCATTCTCCTATATATATATGTTTGTACTTGGTTTTACTTATCATTAAAGATTTTGCAGATACAGAGTGTTCAAAGATGTTGAAGGTGCTTACCTCATTCTTGATGATGTATTGGTAATGATGAGCATGATGAAAAAATGGAGATGTGAGAATACTGATAACGTTGAAGTTCAGATGACCTTGACATTATATGAAGAAAATGAAGCTTTGGAATTTCTCCAATACGAAAGAAAGATCCTATGTGGTTGATAGAGTGAAGTTGTTAATAAGAAGGAGCTTGGATGAAAGAGAAAGAGTATATATCCCCGGTTGAGAAGGAGGGCTTATTGTGATAAATATTATAAAAGACCTTGAAGAAAAGAATAAAATCAGAGAATGGCTAAAGCACTATAGATGGTTATTCTTGATTGATGAAGTTGCAAACAAAGACTGGGATGTATTTAGAAGTGTTGAAGTTAAATTTGGTGTTGTTGAAAAACTTAAAGAAGGAAGCTTCAGATTAAATGTGTTTGGATAATATGATGATGACCTAAGCAGCATTAGAATGGAAGTTTGCACTAATTGCGGTTATGATTGTACAAACACATCTATCCATAAGAAGGCTGAACATTTTGAAGCATGCTTGGATTGGTGGATATATATAATTTAGTTTATAGGGAGAGATGAATTATCTTGGGGTGATAAGATGCTTCAGAGGTAATCTAACCATCTTGTAATGATGTCTATATCCTAAACTAAGGAGGGTATCATTGGTCTTGTGGAGCTCCAACCTTGGATATGATACCTAGATCCCTGAGTTGGTGTTAGTGTTGAACCCTTATGGTATCTATAATAGCTAAAGCTTGGAACACACCTTAGTCCCAACTAGTTAGATACCTTCTTCACGTATCTAATATGTAGGACAATGTGTGTTTTGACTCATCATAAAACATATCACTTTGATATCATCCATGTACCAATGTAATTATGAATACCTCAATAGTTAAGAGGGAGTGTTGAAGAATGTAAATAGTATTAGTCTTCATAATTGTATTTGAGTCATGAAGTAATATATGTGTCAAAAGAAAGAAAAATGAAAATTATTTACTAGCATGGGGTTCATGCTTTATTTATTTTATTTCTAGGTCAAAGCCTCCATTCTAGGCTTCTACGATTGTGTCTTGAGTCATTCCATTCTAGACCCTTCTTGGGTTTTGTATGTCAAAGAAAGAATTTATAAATTAAAAATAAAAGGGTCATGTATACCTCATCCTCCAAGTCAGCCTCAAGAAGACATCAAGTCGGCCTCATGAAGGGAATCGACCATCTAAAATAATACTATATATAGCCATGCATTCGAGCCATTGAAACATTATCTATCCATCAACTAACTCTAGAATTTAAGGGTGTGAAAAAGAGGTCAAGAAGAAGGTTCGAAGGTAAAAAAAGGAAGGAAAAGATCAACAAGAATGTTTATCTAGAAACAAGCTGAAATTTGTTATTACCCTACCACACATTTAAAGGTGATTGAGGTTGATTGTAGGCTTGTAAATATAAAGTTGCAGTAAGGGTCGGAGGTTCTTGTTGACTCATTTTTGAAGAAGTGATTTTGGATAGACTTGTGATGAATTTGGAAAGAATTTGAAAACTATTCTTAGGCTAAATTGGAGGATTGAAGGAGATCATTGTGTTGTTCAAAAGGTCAATATTGTCTCAAATTGATTTTATTCTACTAAAGGCAGAGCTTGACCGTGTTTTCCCTTTCATAAGGGTTTTTTCCCCTTGCTTGGAGCCTATCTCTGGTGTCTTATTTGTGATATTCTTGTTTGACATTTATCTTGATGATGAAAAAAACATAATAATGATAATTAATAATTAATATAATCATAAAAACTTGTCAAAGTATAAGAGAAATCAAGTTAAGAAACCTAGTCTACATGCTGCCCTAGATTTCTCAACAAATGGTTGGAACTCGAAGCACACCTAGAAAGGATTGTGGTCAATAGAGCTATGGAGGACATTGTTATAGATATATTAAATACATGGAAGGATTTTTTTCCCTTATTTATGAATTCTTGGAGTTGTACATATGTAAGGTATTCACAATCATCTTCTTGACCACTTCTATTTGTCCATTTGATTGGGGATGAATGGTGGTTGTTGGGTCAACTTGGTATCCGTCAAAGATCTTAGGTTTAACTACAAGGTGATGAGGAACCTACTATGATTATTTTAAATAATGGTTGGAGTTATCCCAAGATGACGTGAGACTGCGATGGCGGGAATGCAATATCGACGATCGGTACCATAACCAATAATAACCTTAAGTTTGTGCCCGGGACCCTGCCGATGGCCAATTGCAATTGTGATTTGCCGCCAAATCTCCGATTGCAATTTTCCTTGCTCCTTTGGTGTTTTCTCTTTGTTTTCCATCTTTCCCAAGGGTAACTTCAACATGCTCTAACTTCTGCTCCATGAGTTTGTTTTTGGACTTCTATATACCGTTGGAAAGCTCTTTCCGAGAAATATGAAATTGAGAGGGTATGATTTATCTCTGAGAGATTTTGTGGCGTTGGAAATGACTTCAAACTTCACTACTTTTCTGCACTCTGGGCAACTGATAACCTTATAAAGAAGTGAGTGACAACATTCTGTAATGAATCTTTTAGTCAATTATTGGAGTCATAAGTTAGGGTATTTTGAAATGTAAGCCTTATTTAAGGTAATAAATATTCTCTACATTTCTAACTAAAATCAATGACTAGTTGATGAGATCAAAATATTTCTAACATTCATTGATATCAAGTCAACATTTATTGTAAAAAATCTTGGCTATTAACAAAAGTTAGGATGCCTTATTCAAGTTAAATCTAGATTTAAGACATCTTTGGTTCATTTTTTGTTGAGTTATGCTTAGGAGTATCCACAGTAATAACCAATATTTGTCAACGTTTCAAATCCCAATAGGTATCCATCAGTAGGACCATTCTGAATGAGGATAATATAAGAGCTTAATCATAGGATAAATAGCTATAAGATGATTTGTTTTTAAGGAATATGAATGTTGGCTACGAATTGGAGGTCCACAACTCTTCTTCACAGATGAATTGCAGACTTGGAAAATTATCAAAAAATTCATGAAGGAAGTTACCATGAAGTCTAGTTATATTTCATTGGTAAAATAGATTTACTATGTACCAAAACATGAGATCATTGGAAAGAAAGTGAAATTTATAAAGTTAGCATAAATATGTTAATAACAATAGCCGTAGTAGAACAAGAAAGCACCTAATATAAGCAGAAACACTTCTTTGATAGAAACATTTGCAACGGGTGAGAAGTGAAAGAATGCGGTTAAGAACAAGAGCAGAAAATATGAATATATATAGAAAGGGATAAATGGACAAGATGCTGAAAACATGATACTATATTGATTGAAACCCTCTCGTATGAAGTTGTAAAATCATTCTTTGGTTATGGAAAAGGGTAGGATGTTTTATGTGTAGACTTTCACTATTTAATATATGAATGAAGGACTCTCAGGAGCGAAGGTCATGCATTGGACTCATTCATAAATATTCCCTCATGTTGGTATCTTGAAAATAATGAGAGGGGGGTGAATTAGTATTGTGCAGTATGGATAAAAAATTACATCATTTTCCCCTTTCTATACACTACTTAGTCAAACCATTAATCAATCATGAGAAACATATAACATAGCAAATAACAAATGCATAAACCATGAACCATATAGAACATATAAAACATGAGATAAAAAAACTAACACATCAAGTAAACATCATAAATCACATGAAGACATTAGATGTTAGGTGGAAACCCTTCCAAGAGAAAAACCATTGTACTATGTTCTCTTATTGTTCTTTATTATTCAAAATATTCTTTACAACATCTACTGGCCACCACCAATATGCAGGCCTTGACTTGTGTTGTATACCAACAACCACCTTATTTAGGCCACTACTCGATGAAAGCCACCATTTTCGAAACTATGTGTGCTCCATCCTACTAGAGGCCCCAACATCTAATAGTTTCTCAGTGCAGCACCTGAAGGAAGACACTACTCCCTATACTAGCAAGCCACCACTTGCCACTTAAGGCCCAAACCTTCAAACCCTTGTGGACCACCTCTCATATATTTTCAAACTAGATGCATCAATTTCTACTCAATCAACTATCGACACTATTTCATCTATTTTCATACTAGACCCACATAGAATATTTGTTGAATCACAACAAGATACAAAATACAAACCCTCTCCTAACTCAACTCATACAACAACACATCAACTCCACTCTCTCCTCATCAATAATATCAAAAAATCATTTTTGATCAACAATAACACTGGTGGCATCTATGCAATGCATCAACATGAACAAAACTTACTAGAAGCTTCGTCATATACTCAAATAATTGCACTAGCATTTTCATTTCATGACACATATTAACCACTATGATTTATCCATGTGTGTTATTCTACCCATGATCCAATACAGACTGAATACGAATTCACTCTCCATTGTAGCTACTATAAATTAATACCTCAACACTCAAACATATTATATTTGACCTTCATATGGACAACACCAAATCACATTGTGCTACAATTTCCACACAAATCAAAATATTGTCAAAACCATGCTTCAGAACTACTCCTATGTTGGCAGCTATTCAAATAGGTCTATTGGGTTCTATTCACTCATTCTAGACAAAAATTCTTTCATTTTATCCTTTGTTTCACTTTGACATAGAGTTTGAATCTCAATAACACTTCCAAAACATGCCCTCACTTGATCTATGCAACTCTTTCATTTGTTACGCAACAAACAAGCTCAACACATAAGGGATTTGACATACAATACATTTGGGTCACTCCACAGATTGTATAGTTTTATATATCATCATCAAATACTAAGAATCCTTGCTCCAGATGAGGTGACCAATTTCCCTAATCTCAAATTTCCTTTCACTCATTAACTTTAGTAATCAGATCACATCGTATCCACGGTCCACGCTTGTGTGTAACCATTACATTAGATCAAAAAATGATCTCACGCCATCTACACACCCATAAAAATATACAACAACTCATCATATGTTAAATATATTAATCCACATTATTCTTCGGCATTCTAACACACTCTAGATAGGTGAATACATGAGATTTTAATTGTTTTGTCTAACCCATGATTCATCCATTTCAAGACACTTTAAACTAATTTCCCCAATTTTAGATCAGACCCAATTCATGCATCTATGATAAATGACTAATTCCATTCCATTCTTTCCATCAAGGCCAAATCAAACATTATGGCCAAATGAATCCACACCTTAATTAAATTTTATAAGATTCCTAAAGACCATATTAACTTGAGACCAAATCAACATTCTACTTCTTTGAACCAAACCAATGCACTTCCATTTCTCCTTGATGACCAAATTAGATTGAATAAATCAAACAAAAAATGTAATGAAATCAACTATTTATTGTGTTCTTACCTCTTGGAGACTAATTCAACATAAACATTATACACCAGAACAATCAAACCATTCTCAAACAAATCCTTCAGAAAAATCCATGGTAAGTTCTTGCATTTCCACTCTGCATCCTATAAGAAGCAGACATGATTTTTCAAATGATAAATTGGGTTGCGAGCACCCTTTATCCACTGGCAATTTGGGCTGCAACTATTACAAAATTATATTTCCCATTTTGAATATTTGTTTGTTTTATAGTTTAGGGAAAATAGAAAATCTCTCACCCAGAACTTTGTAAATATGCCTCACTTTATTTAATACACCTCTAAACACCTTTCCAACCTTTGCAACACTATAAAACCTATGCTAGCCTTCTAATAATCATGCACAATATAATCTAACTATTGACATTAATGCCAACACCATATTACCAAAAAACACCCACTTTAGCATTGATGGAAACATCATAACCACAACACCAATCTAATCTTCTTTAGACGACCTTCATTCTTCTCTAACTGACTAGCTCATTCTCCACTAGTGCATAGTCTCATTCTCCCCCTTTCACATAAATGGAAAAAAAGGGTGACCAAACCTCACTTGGAACACCATGCTAACACCAAATGAACAATATTGATAACAACTATTTTTTGATAAAGCATTACCAACTACAATACTCCTGAAAAATAACATTATAAACGAAACAAAATAGCTTCCCACAATTTATATTCTACAACCAATGGACATTAATGACAACAAATCCAACAATGACCTTCCTCTTGCTAAACATGCTCCCCCAAAACATGTGCTACGACTATCTACAATCAACTCATAATTGTTGTCCAAAAACTTATTGTTTCTCTTCTTTGTCTTAGAGCCAATTCCTCCATGCAATATGAAAGAGGCTACTCAACACCATAAGCTTCAAAATTAACTATGAGTAAATGATGAATAATGAGTCAAACAAACAATATTAATGATATACAATGCAAGTACAAGGCTTAATAATGAGAGTAGACTGCTACATCATTGCACACACAAGTGTATATATGGTTGAAATAAATACTTTCTTCAATGCATGCCTAACAAAAGGGCTACTCAAATAATAGCCAAATGATAAACATGAACATACATGGCTGATATAAATGACTTATTGATATGGATGCCTAAAACAAGTGACTCTCTCTTCTATGCATGACTACGACTAGAATTTCACAACCAACTTGCCAAATGATAAGAAGGGGAAATTTTAAGGATGGAAAATTATCTTGAAGTTTAAAAACATTGGCGAATCTCATTAGTCCCTAATATGCAAAACATAAAATGTTTATTGGTGTATTTGTACAATTATTCAAATTAATAATGATTTTATATATACTCTCTATATAATTTTTGCGATTTTTAAGGTAAAATAATTTTATATTGTAAAATTTGGGTGAATCATTTTTATAAAAAATGGAAATTGGTGAATCATTTTCTTGGAAAAAGCATGGAAAATTAGCCCACTTGCGAATATTATCCCCTAAAATTTTCCATGATGATAAGCAATTACATGCAGGCCTAATTTACCTTCCTTTCACACATGATTATAATATATATAACTGCAAAAAAAAGAAGTGAAATCATATAACCGTTGAAACCCTAATACCATGCTCAAGTCCCCCTGAGCTCATGTATCTTCCAACTCTCTTGTTGATCCTATGGAATTGATTGTGCATTTGGGTTCCTAATCACATCATGTTGTTGTTGTAACTCGTATTCATGTCTTCATCATGCTTCTATATTGTTGCCATGCACTCTCCATGAGGCTAACCACCCTTTGATGGTCTTGCTTCTGAAAATATCTAAGATCAATGGACTGTAGTAGCGAATAGCTTCTCTTACTCATAATCTAAAGAGATTTTTTCACTTTCTTACTTTTGTTTTCTCTTCCCTTCAACAAGTAAACATTTTTTTGGGTTCAAATATATTAGCATTTCAACCTCAACAATTATCTTATCTATTAAGCTAGGGTTTAATGAATTTTAGCTTCAAAGAGAATAATTCTATCACAATCATCATTTTAGTTGTTCAAATCTACATGGATAACATCATATCTGTCTCAAACACATCTAAGAATTAACTCGCCATCATTTTTATGCTCATATATGCTTTGTTGCAACACATGTAGTTATCTTGTGTCTTTGGTTTCTGATTTCCCCTATTGATGATCAACTATTTCATTTGCACTAGGAGGATGGATCTCTGCCTTGTCTCTTATGTGTAGATGCACAGTCTTGGTCAGTATGGCTTCAAAAAATTTGTTGGTAGATTCGACTTTTCCATTGGCTTATCGATGATAAGGAGTATATTTATGATGCCTAACCTTGTATTGCTCCATCATCTTTTGCACTAGCTTGGAGGTAAATTGTGCACCATATTCTATTACAGTTTCTCTTGGAACACCAAAATAAGTGAAAATATCCTCAAAACGAAATCTTAGGATATCGTTTTAGTAGAAAAAATTAGTGGCTTAGCATATACCCATTTGGTAACATAATTAGTGCAAAAAAGTATATACCTCTATTGTTTGGATGATTGATTAATAGGTACAACAAAATCTAGAGCCCAATTTTCAAAAGGTTCTACAGGTACCTGTGATTGTAAAGGAATCTCATTTGATTGAATAGGTCTCCACATCCATTGACACTTATCACATATTTTGACATCTTCCTTGGCATCCTTGAAAGGAGAAGGCTAATAATATCCCAAAAGTACTTTATATGTATTTCATCTATCAACAAAATGTCCTCCACATGGCTCATCATGACATGCTTTAAGTATCTTAGGTACTTCATTTTCTTGAACACATATTCTAATGATCATATCAGGTTTTCTTTGGTACAGTTCTCCCTCTATCCAAGAATATGGTGCATTGGATTTGATGACTCTTTGTCTTTCTTTTGATGATAGCTGAGGAGGAAATTTTCTTGTAGCCAGATAATTAGCAATATCTATAAACCAAGGAATTTGAGTAGATATTGAAAATGAAATTCATCAGGAAAATGATCTACTACAGGGTATTATTATTATTACTATTATTTCACATCCTAGAAAGGAAATAAGCAACTATGTTTTCTTTTCCTGGCCTATTTAAAATGGTAATATGAATTCCTATGACAATAGAAATCCATCTAGTAATTATGCCATTAGTAATTAGTTTGTTCATAAAGTATCTAATAGTATAATGATCCATATGAATAAAATTATCATACCCAGTGATGTAATGTCTAGACTTATTAATGGCATGGACAACTGCTAAAGACTCCTTTTTGGTAATTGTATAATTTAGCTCTGCAGGAGTCAATTTTTTACTCATATAATATATAGCATAAGGAGTTAAGTCTTTTTGTCCTAATACAACTCCTAGGTTTGTATTTGAAGCATCAGTATAAATATGGAATGGAAGGGACTAGTTTAGCCCTCTTAAAATTGGTGCTTCAAATAAATTTCATTTCAATAATTCAAAAGCTTTTTGACAATCATAATTCCAATGAAATTCACAATCTTGAGTGAATAATTTGAACAGTGGTGAAGAAAGTTTTGTTCCAAGTTTTCTGTAAACCTTCTATAGTAACCAATGAATTCAAGAAAACTTCTAACATATCCATGACATGTTGGTACTAAAATTTTGGTGATAAATTTAATCTTTGATGAATCCACTTTGATTCTAACGTCTAAAATATGATGACCTAAAATAATTTCTTTGTTGAAAATCATAAATCATTTTTCATTAATTAATGAAAGATTAGCTTCTTTACATATAACAAGGACTTTTTCCAGTTTTTCCATAGTTTCTACAAAAATATTCCCATAAACAGTAAAGTCATACTTATAAACTTCTACACAATTATGTATCAAGTCACAAAAGTTACCTAATACTATTCTTTGAAATGTAACATTTGCATTACATAAAGCGAAAGGAAGTACCGTGTAGGCATCCATACCCCATGGAGTTGTCAAACATTTCTTATATTAATCTTCAGGTGCAAATTTGAATATGATTGTATCTGCTAAAACCATTAACAATATAAAAATATTTCGTTCCTGCTATTGTATCCAATATCTGATCAATAAAAGGTAATGGGAAATGATCTTTTGAAGTTTCTTTGTTTATTTCTCATATGCTATGCATATTATCCACTTTTTATTTTTCTTAGGCACAATAACCAAGGGTGAAATCCATTGGCTATCTTTAATTGGGTAAATAAAATTCACATTGAGCAATTTCTATAACTCTTCTTTAAAACTCTCACCCCTATTAGGATTCATCCTTCTTTGGGGTTGTATTACATGTTTGGAATTCTCTTGTATGTAAATATGATGAATACATGTGTATTTGGATTAATTCCTTTCATGTTAGTATATTTCTATCCAAACACAAAGGAATGTTTTTGTACCATCTTTATTAATTGTTCCTTTTGAAATTCCACCAAGTTACTATTAGTGTTTACTGTTTTACCTACATAAATTTATACCACATAATTGCCAAAATTTTCCATTATGTTTAATGATATTTTAGATTATTGAGATGAAAAATATTCAATACTGGATTCTTTTTCAAAGTTTTGTTCTAGCATATGCACACAATAATTTTGTTCACAATATGAATAAATATCATGATTATTCATCAAATTCATTAATTGATCTTTCTCATCATATTGTGAGATAGTTAAAATTGGTTGAATATATACATACTCTTCATCGTCTTCTTCAATCCATTCTTCATTTTCCATTTTAGTTATTTCTCACGTTGGTGGATATAATGTGAATTTTTTAGTGGTATTGCCATCAGAAACAAACATATCACCAAGCCTATAACTCATGAATCTATCTATTGTAGATAACCTTGGGCTACCAAGAACCAATGGATGTCCTCCTACATTAGTTTTGGAATTTAATATCATAAAATCAATAGGATAATCCCATGAATCTAGGGATACAAATACATCTTCTAATATAACCTCAGGTTTGATAATAGATCTATCTCCTAATTGCAATAAAGCAGGACTATATTGAAGATTAATTAATATTAATTTATCCATAATATTCTTGGGCATGATATTTATCGTTGCACCTAAGTCAATCAAAGTGCTTGGAATTTCAATAACATTGATAAGAATTTTTACAATGGGACTACCTGTACCTAAATATTTTTCAATTATTTGTTTTCCCATCATAATGTCTCCAATTTTTCTTAACGATTGTACTATTTGGATTTCTTTTCTTTTTCTTCCAAGGTTTATATTACAAAACTCTTTTATTATTTTTAGGAATTTCCTTTATAGCTCGAAGTAATGGAATTTTGATGCAAATATTTTTCAACTCATATAACATGTTAGAATAAGGTAAAATGAGTTGCTTCTCTACACCTTTTTCAACTTGTAGTCTCTAGAAAGGGAGGATTTTATAAGGAAATAGAGTGTTTCTCAACTATAGGTATTGTAGGAGTTGGCTTTATTTTGTTGTCATCTATTTGTGTAGGAATGTCTTCCTTTTGAGGGGTATTTCGTGTCCAATATTTTCCTCCTTTCAGGAGTTTTATACTCTTTATATTCTTGAATGACAATAGGAGGTGTTTTATTTTGTAAAACTTTATCAGATATAAGTTGGACAACATTTAAATCTAGAGGAAGTATCATGTAATCTTGGAAACTTTTGGGCTTCAACATTAAAAATGGGTTGCAAAGGTGCTTTATTATTTAGATTGGGAAGTGGTTAAGGAGGTAATTGATTTGATTTTTGAGGAAATGAAGTGGATGGTAATGGAAGGGGTTGACTTGTAGTCAATTGAGGTGGGAATTGTGGTTGGAAAAGTTGTGGAGGTTGGGGTGGAAAATAATACGAAGGTTGGTATTGAGGATATTGTTGAAAATGTTAAGGATACTGGGGATTTATACCATAAGAACCTTGCCATCCTTGTGACCAAGATGAGTTTTGAGGTTGAGGCATCCAAGTTCTCCATGGTAAGGGAATGCTCCAATTACTTTGTGGTTTTTCATAAGATTGAAATTATGCATTAGGATCTTATTCCATACCTATTTCACAAGGAAAGTAAGGTCTTTTAGGAGAAACATAACAAATTTATTATATTTGAATTGTCCCAAATTCCTCTTGGTAGATAGATTTTAGTACTGGTATTGAAGTGAAACCCCTTGTAGCACAAGCCTCTACACATATAAAACAAATTTCAATACTATCAAGAGGACATTCTCATAATACATGCTTCCTCCGACATCTAGGAAAGAAAATAATAAAATAATTTTTTTTATCGTTTTGTTTGTTTTGACTCTTGGCATATCAATTTGCTCACTAAGATTTTCAAGAATGTCATTTTTAAAGTTATCAAGTAAATTACGAAGTTGTGCTTGACTTACCATTCCTGATGCAGATTTACTTACTCTTGACATAACTAGATCTCTTGGACTCCTACTATATTTTAACTTCCCTCTTGAAATATGCTTTCAAAATTCACAAATATCTTCAAAACATAACTAAGACATGTTTCCTTTCCCCATTAAATTAAGAAGATCAATACATTAATCCTAAATGATGCAAATTAGCTCTTTTTACATTATATGTAAATCTCCCTACTAAATCTTCAAGGCTTTAATCTTATTTTTTATTCATTTTAAGAACTTCTTATCTAAAGTCACGATGTATTCAATAAACTTTATATTTTTCTATAAATATTCTTTTCATGTCATCCCATGTCATTATAGAATTAGTTTCTAAACTCATGAACCATTTGAGAGCCCTGTATTTCAATATAGTTGAAAATAACTTCAACTTTTGAGTATTAAGTAAAGAATCATAGGATCTACATAATACCTCAAACTCAAGGATAAATATTTATAGATCCTAATTTCTCATACCATAAAGTTTAGGAAGAATTGATGGAGAAATATTCTTCATAGCGACAATAGCATTAGTATCTTGAATATGAAATCTAAAAGGATCCTCCTCTTCATGATAATATCCGTCATTTCCTCTTCCTCCTCTTCCACCCCTACCACCTCGACCACCACCTTGAGGTATTCTACCTCCTCTACCTCCATCAATGATTAGTATTTCCTCTCCATTATGTACCCCTACCCCTTCTAGATGGAATGTGATCAAGAAGGTCAAGTGGCATGTAATGAAATTATTTGCATGGGAGATGAGGAGAAGGCTTGAAAAATTGATGAGTAGGTTGCATGCTTGGATGAAAAGAGAGAAACTCAAAGGATCTTAGTTTAAACAGAGGTCGTCAAAGGAACAAGAAGTTCACTTATGTGAACTAGAACAAGGACATATCCTTGGGGAAGTTGAGGATAATTTTTTTTATGAGATCCAAGGATCTCTTGACATTAAAACTAATGAAATTTTTGTGAGTGCATATCATGCAAGCATAGATGATGGAGAGTTTCCTTGTGAGGGAAATGATAAATAAATTCCAATTAATGAAATTGTGGATGAAATTATTATACCAAAACAAGGAAACATCCTTGGAGAGGAGGAAGAAGAAAAGGAGAGACTTACTGCAAATCTCATTAAATATTGTGAAAGTTCATATTGACATGAGGATTTGATGTCTTAAACATCAAATGAAGCCACATAGCCTTATGATTTTAAATCTGAAAATTTGTTTATTGTTTTATGAAGACGAACAATCATTTATAGTTGTCACAGAAATGGAGAAAAAAATGAAACTAACTTATGTTCTAAATGAAGAAGAAGAAGAAGGAGTTTATTTACAAAGTATGGAAGAAAGATATTATCAAAAGCATGTGATGGAAGATGTAGGCTTCGAGGAAGAAGCATATATTTTGGAGGAATGGTTAGAAAGGGACATGAGTGATGAGTTTACAAGTTCAATTCAAGGTAATTTTATTTTTGTGTGTGAAGAGTTGAAAATTCTTGAGGAGAGATTAGTAGGTGAGACCGTTATATTTAATTTGTAAAATTGAAATTGGAAGAAGATGAAATTATCTTAGAAGACAATAATAAGGAGGAAGCTATAAGGCATGAGGAGTAGATAGTGATGCATGTGCATAAACCGGAATTTGGTAAGAGAATCGATACTCTTATGCATAATGGATATATGCAGCAGTAAGTAAGAGATGAAAGTAAGTTTAAGCAGTCAAGGACAAAGTTGGATAAGGAAATTGACAAGCTGTGTATTCTAATGAAGAGGATGATTAGGAGAAGATACAATAAGAGGAAAAAGATAGCTAGCATTAAAGTACAACTAACTGAGAAACTTGGCATCAACAAGTAAAGTGGATGAGAGTAGTATAAATTTAGAGTCGTGGAGAATTGAAGGAAACACCAATAATAGGACAACAACATCCAAGGAAAAATGGAAAACTACAACATAAGGATTGGGAACCAAGATTGTTATTACATCAAAATTTAATGAATAGGAGCCCATCATTTTTTCTATTGTGGGAGTCTAATGCAGATGAATTAGAGCTTCTAACCCATTAAGATTTTGGAGGAAAAGTTCCAAGAAGAATTCATATTCTTATATGTAAATATTATATTGAGTTGATTTATTCTAGGAAACCTAAGTGAATGAACCATGAGTCTAGAAGTTGTTTTGAAAGGTAATATTTTGTTGATATGTTAAAATCCAATATTCCTTGTAAAGCACGAGAGATTATAGAGATAGATTGAGTGATTTTAGAATTTAGAAAAATATGATTTATGGAGTGATTTTAGGATCTAGAAAAATATGTGATGTTTCTAAATTCTATCTATTGTAAGCCTACATGTGGTTAAAATGAGAGTAAGTGTGAGGAAAAGAGAGGATGGCCAAATGAATGTAGAATCAGTCCATAGAGAGTGATGGATTTTTTTTTTATAATAATTATATCTACATAGTTTTGGTGAATGAAATGCCCACATCCTTATGCTTATAATTGTCTCTTTGTGTATGTATGAATGAAAATTTCCTACTTCTATGTGTGATATTGAATTAAGAAGGTTTTCACTTCTATTTGAATACTATAGCTAATGATACATTTATGTGTAAATTTGTCATACGAATGATATTATTCTTGTGTAACGGGTAAGATATAATGTCAAATACAATGATCAAAAAATAACTTTGTGTAGGTATGATTAATCTCTTTTGTGTGAGAGAAGGAGAATAAAAAATGTGAGATTTTGTTAAGGAAAATTGGGCAAAATATATGAAGATTTGATTCTTCATATTCCAATTACAGAAGTTAGAAGGGACTTAGAAGATGTGTGTAGCAGTCTCTGTAGACTTAGAGTGAATTCATGAATTCACTGTGTGACGAAAATATGAAAGGATGAAGCCTTCATGGAATTTCTACTAAGATAGAACCTATATGAGAATCCTGAGAAAAGAGCCACCGGTCAATTTAAATGTTCGATGTCAATTTAAGCATCAAATGTTGGTGTTCATCCTTGGAGTTCCAATAACCATTGTGTAAAAGTAATGCAGATGCAACAAAATCTAGAGACTCATATAACCACAATCGATCCTATAGTCATAATTGAGTAGTGAAGTAGTAACATTCCGAGATAGATTAAAAAAAGGTAAAGAGGAAGGAAAAGTAGGATTTTCTTGCATTAGAAATTTATACATTACATAAAATAATAAGTGATGTAGGGTAGCGTAGTCCCTACCATACATTTTCCATTTTAATGCTACTTTTTAAAGTGTTGAAGAACACAATAATGGTTTTATGCAAACACTTGTTTAAATTATGGTGGGCAGTAAATCATGGTAAATATGTTATTGAATGGAGTATGAGCCATTTTAGGTGGTTTAATGATGGAAAATCACTACACAAATATATGAAAATCATGGCATAAATATTACAACTAAATGAAGAAATTATGGCTCAAAAAATGAGACAATTATCCACATGGTATTGTATTGTGAATGTTGCAATACAACCTTCAAATTATGATCCAATCAAATGTTTGAAAATACATATTTTCAATAATAATGAAAAATAAATATTGTTGTAGGAACTATTAATATATATTAAATATAACACATAATACTAAATATATACCTATTATTATAACCCTAACCAAATACCCAAATATATATACATATTATAAAAACACCCCACCATAGATAATAATTAAATAATATATAATGTATAAAAAATATATTATATATTATGGAAAATAATTTGAAGACTCAATGAATTTATGAAAAAAAATTCAATATTAAATAATGTGAAAATCACAAAATAAATAATGATTAAAGCATAACTATATATATTTATTTTAGCATAACTAATAATTTTGAATTGGAATGTAAATAAAGCTTTGTAAATAAAAATATTCCATTTTATTGGAATATTTCATTAAATTTAAATTGATAATAAAATTATTTTAATTCTTAATATAAAAGTAAAGTTGTTGTTTCAATAATCAAAATTAATAAAATAAAATGATGGTAACAAATAAATAAAGGACATTAAAGGAAAATGATATATAACATGTAAAGTAAAAAGTGATAAATAAATGGTTTAAGTAAAATCAAATTTGGAAAATAAATTTTTATATTAAATATTTTTATGGAAAAATATTATTCACATTATTGTAATTTTTTTGTTTTTTAAAGAAACATTTGGATAATAGTTTTTGGGTTAGAATACTCGTTATGAGTCCACGAACATTGTCATTCATAACCACTCATATTAAAAATAATTAAGAATCCTATTAGTATAGTTTCGTAATCTTCATACATCATATTTAGATATATTATACATCTTGTAAAGAGTTTGTAAAGTGAAAATATATATTAATATTAAAAGTAGAATATATTTTTTTCCATGTCACTAAACATGTACTTACTAGTTTGTAAGTAAGAATAAGATATTTTTCAGGACCCAAGGTCATATAACAACTAGGCGGGAAGCCATTACAACAACATACTCAATATGACTTCAACATGACATTTACGGGAACTAAATCTAGGTGGAGAGGATAACAATAATTTATCTTCACCATTTAAGATAACCCAATTGACAAATTTATGAAAATCATTATAGTTATGATTTTACAACTTTTGTGACTACACTAGTTTATTGGTGGAGATAGATCAACACTCCAAGTTATTTAGGGAATATGTACACTCCATAATAAGCTTGAAACTTGGGGGCATCATCCCATAATATCATCACAGTTACAACTCTAACAAATCCAATCCCTAGTCTCAATCCCAATGCAAATAATGAGACATGTTCATTTACATGACTTAGTCATCCATGTCTTTTACTATTGCCAACACCTTCCATTGTTTTATTGTTTCATGTTTCATTACATACTTTCAAAGGATAGCCACATAAGCATTTGTTTCCTTCAAATGATGTCTCATTAAAAGTGTCCATCTGTGTTCCTTTTGGGATTTTACCATAAATTCTATTCCATGAAATGTTCAAAGATGCCAACATGGTTAATGTAGAGATCTCTTGAGGAATTGCTCCACTTAACATATTTATAGGCAAGTCCAACTACTCTAAAGTAGATATCTCAACAAGATATGTAGGGATTTTTCCTTTCAATTGATTTCCATATAAATTCAATAGCCTTAAGCTAATGAGACTTCCTATGCTTGGAGGTATTTCTTCAGTAATATTGTCGTTAGACAAGTCAAATATGATGTTTGTAGCCAGCACATATGTTGACTTATACTCAAATCCTTTTATTACAATACTCAAATCCTCATATAGTGTATTACCACTAAGTTTAGAAGATCATGAAATTTTGAATCCCTCGAGTCTTTAAAGATTGGATGGTATTTTCCACGGAATTTATTGTTGGATAAATCCAACACCTACAATTGGCTAAGATTTGCAATCCATTGAGGAATATCACCATAGAAATTATTATAACCCAAACTTAAAACTCTTAAATCATGAAAGGACACAAGATACCGAGGAAGCTTCCTTGTAAATCCATTTTTACTTAGATCCAATAACTGAAGTTGAGTGCAATTGGCCAAAGATTCAGGTATTAGCTGAGAAAAATTATTAGAATGAGTAGAAATGACTTGCGTATACATTGTAATTATGTGTACATATTTAAATTCGATGGTATTTTTCCTATCAACAAATTGTCCATTAGTTCCAAAACTACTAAAGATTTACAATTTCCCAAAGAGTGAGGGATAGTTACATTCAACTTGTTTTCAAATAATTCTAGATGTTGTAGTTCCACACATTCTCTTATACCTTCAGGGATTGTACTTGTAAGAGTATTTTTATTTAAGTAAAGAATTTGAAGCTTAGTCAAATTACCAATACTTTCATGTATGTTTCCATTCAACTTGTTGTCATTTAACAAAAGATTCCGAAGCTTAGTCAAATTACCAATGCCTTCACGTATGTTGCTTGACAATTTGTTGTGCCCCAAAAATAATGTTGCAAGAAAAGAGCAGTTTCCTAGAGGTAGAGGAATGGAATTCTTGAAACTGTTTGTTTGTAGATACATGTATTCTAATTCCTACAACAACTCTAATTCATCAGGAATTCTTCCACTCAAATTGTTGTGAGAAAAGGCTATATACAATAGCTACGTACAATTGGCAAGAGTGGAAGGGATATGACCACTTAGTGAGTTTCCTTCAAAGTAAAGATAATAGAGATTTATAGGAAGACCCAAAAATGAAGGGATCAGTCCAGTGAGGTTATTGTATCCAATGGAAAAATCTTGGAGAGATGTGTAGTTGTTGAGGGCAAGAGGAATGTGACCAGATAGAGAGTTGTTGTCAACATGAAGATAGGCTACATTTCTTAGCATACCCAAAACATAAGGGATTGGGCCAGTGAGATTGTTGTTTCTAATGATTAAGCCTTGCAGAGAGGTGCAATTTCTCACAAAATTTGGAATACTTCTAGTAAGATTATTGGACGAAAATTTGAATTTGATTATATCTGCTAAAACCATCAATAATAGAAAAATATTTCTTTCCTTCTACCATATCCAATACCTGATCAATAAAATGTAATGGGAAATGATCTTTTAAAGTTTCTTTGTTTAATTCTCTATATTCTATGCATACTCTCCACTTTCCGTTTTTCTTAGGCACAATAACCTACAACTCATGAATGCATCGAGTGTAGTTAACCGTGGCCTACCAAGAATCAATGGATGTACTCTTAGATTATTTTTGAGACTTAATACCATAAAATCAATAAGATACTCCAACGAATCTAGGGATGTAGATACATCTTCTAATATACCCTCAAGTTTGATTAAAAATCTATCTAGTAATTGCAATAATGTAAGACTATATCTAAGATTGGTTAATCTTTATTTATCCATAGTATTATTTGTCAAGACATTTATTGTTGCAACTAAGTCAATCAAAGTGTTTGGAATTTCAATACCATTGATATTAATCTTTACAATGAGACTACGCGGACCTAAATATTTTCCAGTTATAGGTTTTCCCATCATAATGTCTACATTTTTTCTTACCGATTGTAGTCTTTGTATTTATTTTATTTTTGTTCCAGGTTTTATAATACAAAACACCTTTATTATTTTTGCGAAAATAGGAATTTCCTTCATAGCTTGAAGTAATGGAATTTTGATGCAAATATTTTTCAACTCTTCTAACATGTTATAATCAGGTAAAATTATTTTCTTCTCTACACCTTTATCAACTTGTAGTCTCTAGAAAGGGAGAATTTTGTAAGGAAATAGAGGGTTGCTCAGCTATAGGAATTGTATGAGTTGGTTTTATTTTGTTGTCATCTATTTGTGTAGGAATGTCTTCCTTTTGATGGGTCTTTCTTGTTCAATATTTTCCTCATTTTTAGGATATTTATATTCTTTATATTCTCGAATGACAACAAGGGATTTTTTCTTTTGTAAAATTCGATAAGATAGAAGTTGGATATCATTTAAATCTAGAGGAGCTATCATGTAAGCCTAAAAACATTTGGGCTTCAACATTATAAATGGGTTGCTAAGGTGATTTATTATTTAGATTGGGAATTGGTTGAGGAGGTAATTGATTTGATTTTTGAGGAATTGAAGTGGATGGTAATAGAAGGGGTTGACTTGTAGGCAATTGAGGTTGAAATTGTGGCTGGACAAGTTGTGGAGGTTGGGGTGGAAAATAATACGAAGTTTGGTATTGAGGATATTGTTGAAAAGGTTAAGGGTACTGGGGATTTCTACCATAAGAACCTTTCCATCCTTATGACCAATATGAGTTTTGAGGTTGAGGTGGCCAAGTTTTCCATGGTAAGGGCGTGTTCCAATTACTTTGTGGTCGTGCGTAAAATTGAAATTATGCATTGGGATCTTATGCCATACCTATTTGACAAGGAAACCGAGGTCTTTTAGGAGCAATATAACATATTTATTCTACTTGACTTGTCATAACTTCCTCTTGGTGGATAGATTTTAGTCATGGTATTGAAGGAAAATACCTTGTAGCATGAGTATCTACACATATAAAATAAATTTCAACACTATCAAGAGGATATTCTCATAATACATGTTTCCTCCTACATCTATGAAAGAAAATAATAAAGAAAAATTTCAGCTTTTTGTTTGTTTTGTGCTCTTGGCATATCAATTTTCTCACTAAGATTTTCAACAATATGATTTTTTAAGTTATCAAGAAAATTATCAATTTGTGCTCGACTTATCATTCCTGGTGTAGATTTACTTACTCTTGGCATAACTAGATCTCTTAGACTCCTACTATATTTTGACTTCCCTCTTGAAATATGCTTGCACAATTCACAAATATCTTGAAAATATAACTAAGACACATCTCCTTTACCCATTAATTTAAGAAGATCAATCCCTTCATCCCTTATAACTTTTATTAAGAGATATTTTAATATATTTAGACCTAAATTATGCAATTTAGTTCTTTGAAATTATATGTAAATCTCCTTGTAGTGACCAATCCAGGGGTCTAGATTAGACTAAATTTAATGTCAACCAAGTTAGGTAAACTTAGAGGCACGTGTCTAAAGTCTATAGACCTAAAAGGATCTCATCTACCTAACTAAGTGTCTACTGTGACAGGCTACAACACTCTTTTACAAGAGATTGGAACATGTTTCCTTTCACACCTTAAACACTCAGATCATCTAATTTAATTAACTGTACTAAAAACATGGTGCTACTAGTCTGAGTTCTTAATCCTCTTACAAGGATATCATGCACAAAAACTCTTCCTCGGCAACACACTAAGCATCCTAAAAATCAAATTCATGAAAACCAAAAACTCTTTTAAGCATGTCGAAATTCAAATGCATGAAAACAGAGTCATAGAAATACTTTTAAAATTCAATGGTCGATTAAATCTTTTACAAGATCTTGTTCAATAATTTAGCAATTGATTTTTCAAGCTATCACCATGAATCATCAAATAGCAATCGCAAGAACTTCTAATCGATTTAATTAATTCACAAGCAAAGAAATGGCATCAAACGCTATTCAGATCTGAAGTTTAAATGCTATGAAAATGAAATGAAAGTATACCAGTCCCCACGTAGGGCTCGTCCACGCGTTGATGGTACACTTAGAAAACTTCAGATGATGAAACCGTTAACACATAAAACATTGTAATGATGAAACGCTTCCTGGAATTAAAGTCTGGAAATTAATTACATGCAAGAACAGAGATCTGGTAACAATTACAATAAGATACGCAGTCTTCAATCTGCTCAATGTCTTAGCCTGCGTTCACTAACATTTCTTAAATTCTATAATCGAATGTACATACGTTATGACGCAGATGTTTCTGCTTTTACAATTAAAAAGGCGATTTCTGTTTTTTTTTAATCTTAACTGATTTCCAAGACAAAACGAAATCAGTTTAGGTAACTTTGGCCTTTTGCTGCTTTTGTGACCAAAAAGGTTGGGTTTGACCAGCATTGACCATGTATCCAGGAGTTTTAGATTCGTTGTTGAATAGATCTTTCACCATGTATGTACATCCTAGATGACGTCCCTATCATCTGTTTTGATTTTCCTGCCATGCCACGTGTCACAACATAAACCAATTACAGGAAGTCATGACATCCCGTAATTTTGTTGAAAATTTCTAATTTTTAACATAAAAATTCACAAATTAAATTTAATGTAAAATAACAACTATAATTGCTTTGATTAATCAATTTCAATGGACTGTGAGGGGTTTATGGGAGAAAATGATAGACAAATGATGGATTTCTAGAAGAAAAGGATGGCAATGAAATGGTACCAACATCTCCCCCAAGCTCAATGATTTAGCATGTCCTCATGCTAATCCTGATGTGCTCCCTTTATATTTTGTTCCTGCTTTTTCCTCTGCCGCTTGTAGCAATGCATCTATATTCTTCTGAGCTTGGGAATTCTTCTGAACGTGGAGATCATGTTTGATATTCTTGTATTTTTCTTTGAGAGCTTTTTTCTGAGTGTACCATTTTGTCGCCCATTTGCACATTTCGGTTTGTTCATTCTTAATTTCTTTGATTTGCTCCTTTAGTTTCTCATTTTTCTGCTGAGTCTTCTTGCTCTGAGCTCTCAACATTTCATTTTCCTTCTTGAGTAACTTCTCTAACATGTTTGCTTCCATCAATTCCTCTTTTAGCTCTTCAATTTGTTTATCTAACCTTCTTTGTTTCTTGTTTGTAGGTGCTGGCTCCTTCTTTCTTTCCTTGTTAATCTCGACTTCCATTTCTGCTTCCTGTTATGGCTGTGAATGAGCATTGATTTCAATTTCCATTGGTGCATTTGCATTTGACTCTGGTTGCTCATCTTGTGTTTGGTTCTTTTGTATTCTCCTTGATCTTCTCGTATAAGTAGCGAAGATTTTGTCTTGTTCAATTTTCTTGGCAGTTTCTTACCTCATCCTTCTTGTCCTTACACTACTGCTGGGTTGAGGAACATTTCTTGACTTGTGCTCAGGGATTTCCTCATCAATATCAGGCATAAACTCGGTGCGTTCTTGCTGTTCATGTTCATCTTCTCCAGTTTTAATTTGATTGGGAATCAAAAATTCTTTCCATGTTTTTCCCCTCCTCTGCAACTCAAATTCAATTAGAATTTTAATCAACCCAAAATGTTACAAACTCTTATATTCATTACCCTTTTGTTTCTGAATGGTTTTTGAAATTTTAGTCAAACTCTGTAAGAGGAAATAGGGCAGACTGATGGTGCATTGGCCTTTTAAGTGCAACAAGAGTTTGATGTGATATAGGTATACTATGTTGTAACGCCCTTCACATGTAACAAATTTATGAATAATGTATACCATTTCATCCCAAGGGTGAATTAGCCAGGTTCTAGGGACACCCTTTTTCGAGTTGACAGAGGAAACCCTTGACCTAGACGTAAATTGAGTCCATGATTTTTCCTTAAATTGTTTTGTTTTGAAATATTTTTCCCCTTCTGGACTGATTCCCAATGTTTGTGCTATGGTATCCTCTGAAATTCTAAAAGAGCAGTTTCCTATTAATGCTTTCTCTCCATTGAATATGAATGCAAACTGCTTTGTCACTTCTTCATTGATTCCATTGAATTTTTCTAGAAAAGATAACTAGTGCTTTTCCCTTAAAATCGTGACACAGTCATCATGATATTGTGAACTATCAAATGTTTCAGGCTCTGCTCTATTGGTCATTTTGAAAAAGAAATCTCTGTTCTAACCCTTTTGTTTATGCTCAACAATTCAATAAGGGTTTCTTAATTTGTTACCTTTTTTCTGTGTTCCACTTAGCCGACCTGGTAACGCCCTCGATTCTCAGGGTCTCCTTCTTCAATTGCTTGGGCGGTGGTAGAAACTCGTGGTAAGCCTGTCTGCTATGCTCTCCCTTTGTAGCGCCTGCTGTCTCGGCCTTCTTTGAAAAATTAGAGTTTGAATACTCACATGGTAACGCACTTTAAGAACTGAGAGTTTTATAAAGTGAAAATTTAGCAGCTGACCTTCACCCAATTGCTATAATGATAATGCAGAGTTGAAGACGCATTCACATCATAAAGACAGAGGAGCGGTACTGATTTGCATAGGTACAATCATGTGAACACCATATACATATAAAGAGTGATGTAGTGATGATAACGGATATATGTTGCATGAGTCGATTTGGGTCAAACAATTGTTTTATAACTCCCACATTCAAAATGAAAGAAATCATTTAACACTTGTCTTTCCAATGGTTTACCACTTGTCCTTCCAATGGAACGACTTATCCACTACGTGTTGGTACTTGGCCGATTGAAAAATGATGGATCGATGACAAGGTTTGATAGCCGATTTAAAAATGAGAAGTTGATGACAAGGTTTGAAGAGTGGTGTAGGAAAATGGCAATAGGCTAAGGTGTGATAGGAAATGATAGCAGAGCGATAATGAGGTGAGTAGCTAAGAATGTTACAAGGGTGATGAGTATAGGGGTTTTTTGAAATCGATAACAAGCAATCATAATCATCATATTTAACACTAAAATAATTTAAGAATTTTAAATGTTAAAAATAAAAATTACAACAATACATTACACTTGGCGGTTGACCAAAAGTTGAGTTGGCATGCACAGGTAGGACTGATCTTCACTGTCCAAATATGACTGATCTTCACTATCCAAAACAAGTCCCTTTTGAGATGAAATTGGATATAACAGGTCCCTCTGAAATCTGAAGAACTATGTTTGTGCAGCTTCTTTGATCCTTGGTGTTGATGTAGCCTTGATGATAAGCAACCTTTGAAAACTTTGTTGAAGTAGCCTGATGTATCTTGAATGCAGTCTTTAACAGGTCCCTCTGATATTTGTTGAACAGGTCCTTCTAATATTGGTACTGGTAACATAGTCTTCTGAACAAGTCCCACTGCATATTGCTTGAACAAGTCCCTCTAATTAGAACAAAAACAAAAACAACTCTTTTATTGAAATACTGAAGCACTGAAACAAATTCTTTGAAGATTTACAAATGAGGAGATGAAATAGGGAAAACAAAATGTTGATTCTTCTGATTCTTCTCCCCCACGAAAGCTTTGACTTGTCCTCAAGTCATTATTGAAGTGATGAACAAAACAGTAAACAAATAGAACAAGGAATTCTTACCAGCCAAATGATTGGTTTTCTAGTAAGAATTCTGGGTTAGAGTGTGCTAGAGTCTGGTTTTCACATCTAAACCATTATTATTTTTTTGTTTTTGTTTTTTATATAATATATAAATATATTTATATATATATATATAATATATTATTATATATATATTATATATATATATATATATTTATTTTTGTTTTTTATTTTTATTTTTTTGAAATGAAATTGAATTGACTAAGGTAGAGATATCATAGCTAAAGGCTGCAATATCTCAACCTCCCTTTGCTGAGATACAGTTTGAATAAAATCCTCCTGGATGATGGGCTTATGATAGAGTTTCAACCTATGTCCATTGACAAGAAAGGTGGTTCCTTCTCCATCAATGGTGGTAAGCTTGATTGATCCATTTTAATATACTTGAACTATTTCATATGGGCCCATCCAGTGTGTGGTAAATTTGACTTTATGATCTCTGAATTTAGAGTCAAAGAGTAAAGCCTAGTCTCCTTCTTTGAACTGTTTCCTTTTAATGTGTGCATCATGCCACTGCTTCCTTTGTTTCTGCATTAGGATTGGTGTCTCCTCTGCTTGCTTCCTCATTTCATCTAGCTGGTTCAATTGCCGAATTCTCTCTTGTTGGGCTTCATTGAGATCAATTCCTAAATCTGCAGCCATCTTATAAGTATGTATTTGAAATTCAATAGGAAGCATTACCTCTTTTCTGTACACCAACTGATATGGTGTAAATCCTGTAGTGTTCTTCCACGTGATTCTGTAAGCCCAGAGTGCATCTTTGAGCTTCTCTTCCCAATTCTTTGTGTTTATTGCTACGGTCTTAGTGATAATTCCTTCCAATCTTTTATTGGTGGATTCCACCTGGCCTTTGTCCTATGGATGGTAAGGTGTACTTTTCCTGTGCTTGATTTTATATTTTTCTGTGATGTCTTTGACTAGCTTTGAAGTGAACTGAGTACCTTGATATATCACGATCTCTCTTGGTACTCCACCTTACAAAAATTTCTTCAAAAAAGAAGTTTACCACTATCTGTTCAGTTGCCCGGACTAGTGCTTTGGCTTCAGCCCATTTTGTCATGTAATGAGTACATACTAGGATGTACTTTTTGCCTTTGGAAGCTGGATTGATGGGTCCTATGAAATCTAGAGCCCATTTTTCAAATGGCTCCAAATGTACTTGAGGCTGAAGTGGCATTTCATCTGTAGCTGTTGGTCTGCCCATTCTTTGACATCTATCACAACTTTTCACATACTTCTTGGAATCCTTAAAAATAGATGGCCAATAGTATCCAATACTGAGAATCTTGAATGTTGTTCTTTTGGCTGAAAAATGCCCACCACAAGGTTCATCATGGCAAGATTTTAAAATATCAATTAACTCATCATTTCTTACACATCGTCTAATAATCATATCATAACCAGTGTAAAATAAATCTCCATTAACCCATGAATATCTAGCACTTTGTTTGATCAGCCTCTTCTTTTCCTTTGGAGTAAAATATGAAGGTGTTCTTCCTGTGGACAAATAGTTGGCTAAGTCAGCATACCAAGGATTCACTATTGAAATTGCAAATAAATTTTCACCCGGAAAAGAATCTTCAACTGGAAGAACGTCACCTGAATTTTGCAGTCTATAAAGAAAATCTGCCACTTGCTTCTCCTTACCTGGTCTATCTAACACTGTAATATTAAATTCCTGTAATAATAACAACCATATGGTGACTCTGCCATTAGTGATTGGTTTATTCATTAAATACTTAATGGAAGAATGGTCAGTATGTACAAAAACGTCATAACCAGTTATATAATGTCAGAATTTATTCACAGCATGTATGATTGCAAGCATTTCTTTTTCAGTGACTGTGTAGTTTAATTTTGCAGGTGTTAGATTTTTACTAATGAAATAGATGGCATAATTGAAAGACTCTTCTTTTTGGCCTAATGAGGCACCTACTGCAGTAGCAGATGCATCTGTAAAGATGTGAAATGGTAGGGTCCAGTTAGGTCCTTTTAAGACTGTTGTGGTTGATAACTTTTCTTTGAGTGTTTCAAAAGCTTGTTGACAATTCTCATTCCAGTTGAAAGGTGTATCTTTTGCTATAAGCTTAAACAGAGGTAAATCTATTTTACTAAAATGTTCAATAAACCTTCTGTAATAGCTTGCATACTCAAGAAAACTTCTTACCTCTTTTTGAGTCTTCGGAATTGGCAAATTGACAATGATTTGGATTTTTGATGGATCAACTTTAATGCCTTGAGAAGAAATATAGTGTCCTAATACTATCCCTTCATTTAACATCATAAAGCACTTTTCATTGCTCAGAGATAGATTAGCTTCAATACATCTCTCAAAACTTTTTCAAGGTTCTCTAATGCATGTTCAAATGAATTACCATACACTGAAAAATCATCCATGTAAACTTCAACACAGTTATGAACTAAATCAGAAAAAATAGCTAATACAGCTCTCTGAAATGTAGCTGGAGCATTGCAAAGTCCAAATGGTAAAACATTATAGGCATAAGTGCCCTAGGGACAAGTAAAAGTGGTTTTGTCCTGGTCCTCTAAGGCTATCCTGATCTGGTTATAGCCACTGAAACCATTAAGAAAAAAGAATGATGATTTCCAAGCTAATGTGTCTAGCACTTGGTCAATAAATGGTAGTGGGAAATAATATTTGAGGGTTGCTTTGTTCAATTGTCTGTAATCAACACAAATCCTCCACTTGCCATTTTTCTTGGGCACTACTACCAATGGGGATACCCACTGACTGTCAGAGATAGGATAGATAAAATTGACTTTCAATAATTTTTGTAATTCATCTCTAACAATATCCTGAAGCGTGGGATTCATTCTTCTCTGCGGTTGCCTCACTGGTTTGATATTATTATTCGTATAAATATGGTGAGTGCATGTTTCAGGGTGAATTCCGTGCATATCGGTGTAGTCCCAAGCAAATGATTTCTGATATTTTCTCAATAGTTGAATCAATTTTTCCTCCTAAGATGAGTCTAGGTGAGTGCTAATATTCAAAGTTTTTCCTGGACTAATCTCTATGGTCTTGCTCTGTGTGTTTGTGATAGATTGAATGGGAAAAATGTTCTGAAATGTTGTTTGCAAAGAATGAATGGTGCGTGTTTCCTGAAAATTTTGTGCCAAAAGTTCATCAGCAGCATGGTATTGTTCATTTCTTAATTCTTTGGAAATATCAGGTTGAGAAAGGAACAATTCTACCAAATCATCGTTATTATGTTCTTGAAAATCATAGATTTGATTGATGCTGAAAACAGATTGAACTTCGTCCTTATCATTGTATTTATCATCAAGCCATAAATTGTGTGCTACTGCTGGTGATTGTGCTGATGGGTAAAGAGTGAGTTGTTTACTTTCAGTTCCTCGTGAAATGATCATATTACCCGATCTACATCCTATGAATGCATCAGCAGTTGCTAACCATGGTCTACCAAGGATGATAGGGTGTCCTCCTAAATTAGATTTTGGTTGAAGAACTAAAAAGTCCACTGGATACTCCCAAGAGTCCAGTGAAATAATTATGTCCTCCAAAATCCCTTCAGGAATCACTTTAGACCTATCAGCGATTTCTAGAACAATTGTTGTGTGCTGCAAGTTTGTGAGCTACAGTGTTTTCATTGTTTCAAGAGTCATCACATTTATTGTGGCCCCAATGTCAATTAAGGTGTTTGGAATATGTATTTTGTTAATGATTGTAGTGACTCTGGGAATACCAGGGTCAACATACTTTTCCATTGAAATGGTGTTTGTCATAAGGCCAGCTAAATGTCTAATGAAATGAATAGTTTGTGGATCAATTCTTTTCCTAGTAGTCTTCTTGAGGCATAGTTCTTTGATTGCTTTATTATATATGGGAATGTCTTTTATGGCTTGTAGTAGTGGAATTTTTATATAGACATTCTTTAGCTCATCTAAAACATAAAACTGTGGTATAGACATGGGAAATTTTGCTTGGACCAATCTGTCTGGAAAAGGTGGTGGATGCAATGGTTGCATTTGTTTATTTTTGGTGTCATCATTTTGTTTCCTTTGAGTTGGAGTTTCATTTTCATTTTCTTCTTGTTTTTCAGCTATTAGAGGTTCTTTTTGAAGTACCTTACCAGACCTCAAATTGATATTTTGTAAAGGTAATGTGGGATATGATGGTCCCTCATCTACACTATAAGTTGGTCTCTCTGCTCTATTATTTGGATTTGGTACAGGTTGAGCAGGAATCTGAGTGGGTCTAAGATGTTGTTGGTTAGATGGAAGTTGTAATTGAGCTAGATTTATTGGTGGAGGAGCAGGCAATGCTTGTTGAGTGTTTTGGGGTTGATAAACAACTTGCTGCTGAGGATATTGCTGATATGTTGGAGGATATTGCAGATATGGCTGATGATACTGTTGATATGGCTGAGAATATGGTTGGTATGGTTGAGGATATGGTTGATATTGTTGAGAGTATTGCTGAGATGGTCTCCATTGTTGTTGTGGGTAATTTTGGTGCTGCCATGGCATGGGTACATTCCAAGAATTCTGAGCATACATCTGATCTTGTGCAGGAAATTGCAAATTCTGGTTTGGAAACATACCTGGAGGTGGAGGTCTTGGTTGCCATGGTCTGTTTGCGCCCATGAAATACACATTCTCCATATCTGTGTTAGCTGCCACATTACAATTCTGCAAACTCTTGACTTTAGAGAAATGAAATATATCATGATTTTCAGTACAAAAGGCGCAAACTTGAATGTTTTCTAGTGGGCAGTCTTTCAAAGCATGTTATTTCCGGCATTTTGGACAAAAGACAGCCATTAATTGATCTTCCTCTTCTTGTCTTTTCTTGGCTTTCAGAGTGTCAATTTGAGTTCCTAAGGTACTTAATATAACTGTTTTGAATTCTTCTAACAGGTTTCCTATTTCAGCCCTTGTGACACTTGCTGAAGCAGATTTTGTGGCTTTAGATGATATAGTTCTTTTTCCATTTCTGGATTTGCTCCTAGAATACTTTTCACATAAATCAACAATTTCTTCGAAAGGTAAAGTGGAAATATCACCTTTGCCCATCAAATTAAGATCATCTAAGTATTCCTCTCGAATGCCCTTCAAAAATATTGTTCGAATCAGATCAAGAGACATGGTTCTATGTTTTGATTTTTGTAAATTGTAAACAAATCGTTCCAAATACTCCTCCAAATTTTCATCCTCTTGTTGATTCATCCTAAAGATATTATCTTTAGAATCTTTCGATATGCAATAAGGTTGGTATTTCTTTAGGAATATTTTTCTCATGCCATCCCAATTAGTTATTGCATACTCACCAAGTCCCATGAACCATCTTAATGCTGATAATTTTAATGTTGCTGGGAAGAGTCTAAGCCTATGGGCATCATCTGTGTAACCATATGTCCGACATACTATGTCAAACTCAAACAAGAATGAATCTGGGTCTTCTGAAGCCATGCCATAAAAGTTTGGTAACACAGATGGAGGTATGTTTTTCATTTTTATTTCCTCATCATGATTTTCTCCTGGTCTTGAATAGGAAATTTAAATGTTGACTCTTCCTCCTCCCTTTGATCTTGTTGTTCAGGAGTGGGTCTTCTTGTTGATCCTCCTCCTTCCTCAACCATTTTGATAGATTCCTCTGTTGATTTAATTCCTTGTTCAGTGTCACTTGTTTCAAAGAGAAGTTGTTCTAGTGATTTTTCTCCTTCTTGAAATTTTTCAAAATCAGTAGGTTCAAGGAGAGATTGTTGAGTTATTTTACTACTTTCTCTTTTTATAGAGGATTCAGGGAGATGTTTCTTCTGTGATTCGTGTGCCAATAGAATTTGTCTCTCAATGAGTGTGAGTCTTTGCCCTGATTTTTGTTTATCCTCTAATTTTTGCATGGTGACTTCCCCAGCCGGTGTTGTGTGTTCAATTTTTCCTAAAGGGTCTGCTCCTAGTGGTAGGTTAGTTTTTGGATGGGGGGTTTTTATGAATCTACCTTTATCATCTCTAGATCTAAACATAAGCAAACATGACTTCTAAAATGATAAATCAAAATTAAATCTATGTTTTTGTTTGTTTTTTTTGTTTTTTTTGTTTTTTTTTTTTTATATTTTGTTTTTAGAAATCCTCTAGTGCGCCTCCCCGGCAATGGCGCCAAAATGTAGTGACCAATCCAGGGGTCTAGATTAGACTAAATTTAATGTCAACCAAGGTAGGTAAACTTAGAGGCACGTATCTAAAATCTATAGACCTAAAAGGATCTCATCTATCTAAATAAGTGTCTACTATAACAGGCTACAGCACTCTTTTACAAGAGGTTGGAATATGTTTCCTTTCACAATTTGAACACCTATATCCTCTAATTTAATTGGTTGCTCTAAAACAGAGTGTTACTAGTCTGAGTTCTTAATCCTCTTACAAGGATATAATTCTCAAAGACTCTTTCCAGATAACACACTAAGAATACTAGAAATCAAATTCATGCAAACCAAAAAACTCTTTTAAGCATACTAAAACTCAAATTCATGAAAACGGAGTCCATAGAAATACTGTGAAATTCAATGTTCAATTAATCTTTTTACAATGTCTGATTCAATAATTTGACAATTGAATTTTCAAGCTATCACCATGAATCATAAGAGAACAATCGCAAGAACTTCTAATTAACTCACAAGCAAAGAAATGACATCAAACGCTATTCAGATCTGAAGTCTAAATGCTATGAAAATGAAACGAAAGTATACCAATCTTCACGTAGGGCCCGTCCACGCGTTGATGGCACACTTAGAAAACTTCAGATGATGGAAACGTTAACACATAAACACTAGAATTGATGAAACCCTGCCTGTGATTAAGTTCTGGAAATGAGTACATGCAAGAACAAAGTTCTAAAAAGCAACCAACACGCATTCTTCCATTTGCTCATGTCTATATCCTTTCTTCACTAGCATTCCTTAAAATTTACAATCGAATGTACATACATTATCACTGCAGATGTTTATGCTTTTGCAAAAAAGGCTATTTTTGTTTTTTTTCTAATCCTAACTAATTTCTAAAACAAAATGAAATCAGTTTAGGTAACTTTGGCTTTTTGCTGCTTTTACGACCAAAAAGGCTGGGTTTGACTAGCATTGACCATGTATCCAGGAGCTCCAGATTCGATGCTGAATAGATTCTCCACCATGTATGTACATCCTAGATCACGTCCCTATCCTCTGTTTTGATTTTCCTGCCATGACACGTGTCACAACATAAACCAATTACAGGAAGTCATGACATCCCGTAATTTTGTTGAAAATTTCCAATTTTTAACATAAAAATCCATAAATTAAATTTAATGTAAAATGACAATTTATAATGCTTCATTAGTCAATTTCAATGGACTATGAGGGGTTTATGGAAGAAAATGATAGATAAATGATGGATTTTTAGAAGAAAAGAATGGTAATAAAATAGTACCAACAGTGGCCATAGGGCAGGATGTGTGGCAGGTAGATTAGGCATTTTGGGTGGCCTAATGGACGAAATCTAGGTGACACATGTCACCACTAAGGAGTTTTCGCGTAGAGTGATGATGTGAGCATGACATCACTCGAAGGTCGACATTTTAGAGGTCAAGGATTTTAAAACTCCATTATAAAAGTTTCTTTCAAAAGTTATGATAAAAGGAGCTCTGATGTACTGGCACTTGGTCATGGAAGACTAATAAAACGGAGTGTGTGGAGCAATCTTAAGCACCTGGTTGCTATGAAGAATTTCAAACCTCGAAGTATCATAACTCATATTAAAATGGCATTTGAAACATGTTCCGCTAAAAGGGGCTCTGATATTAACTGCCACATGGTCGTCTGGAGACCAAAGGAATTAAGGGCTAAGTGCTAAGGGGCTAAAGGTATCGGAACTGTGTGATTTCATAACGTTCCTTTTATATGAGTTACTATATGTTGTGGCTCCAATGTAATAGTACAAAGAATTAAAAAGGATGAATGGGTCGGAAACTAGAGATTAAATGCAAATCAGTGGAGATGGTCTATGGAGTCAGTAGGATATGCTGAAAACGTTGAGACAATGCAATAAGGATAACGATCCATAGAGAAGAACTAATGAGATGAAGAAAGTCAACTCCTACTTCCCGTGCATGTCTTGTAGATTTAAATAAGGAATAGAGTGGCCATTCCTGAGTACTTTCAAGCTCTATGAAGCAATGAATAAGCATGGGAAGTCATGATAGAGTGTGTAGGCTAACTGAGATTAAATTCTTAGTATGGAGGATTACAGAGGGAGTTAGTGAAGAACTCAGAAGTGAGTTCTTATGTTTTATGCCATGAAAAAGTTCATCCATCAGACGCAATAATATTGTTTAGTGTGCGGCAGAGGATCAAAACGATCAATTGGCATTGAGAAAAATGTGGGGAAGAGTGTATTGTTGAACAACTAATCAGTGTGAGCAGAGATTGTGTTGTGAAATGAGTGTAAGAGCATAATTGAAAGGTCTGTAGGAGTAAGCATATGCGAGAGAAGGCAGAGGGTTGAGGATATTTTATTGTGAGCAAAGGTTAAAATGTTGTTGTGTAAGACCAAAGGAGTCTGTGGAATAATAGAGGATCGAGAGCGAAAGAGGTTTTTCTGTAACCAACCATATTGGTATTTGTCCATAATTGTATATGCATCTATTTTCATTTTGAAAATTGTATGAAAAGTAGAACAATGGCAAGAGTAGGTGGTGGCCTTCATTTAGAAGACGTTGGTGCCTCTTGGCAAGTAGGTTATTGCTAACCTAATTGGATCGGTGTCTCCTGTGAGTGGGTGCTTACAAAAAAACTGATGTAATTAAGTAGGTGCTTAATTTACATCATAAACAACAACAAATTGGTGGTTTTTCTCCCTTTGGTTTTCCATGTGAAAACACTCGTGTCAATATGTGTGTGTTGATCATGTGATAGATTCTATGAAAATATGAATGCTTAATCTTGTTGCTCACTTTCTTTACAAATGGATGCTCTCATAAGTAACAGACAATAGAGGAAATAAATAAAAGCATATTCAATAAAAAAATTTAAGAATCTCACTATTATTAATTCATCCCCCCTCTTTGTAATTCCTTATTCCAACAGACTCTTGATTCCTTTATTTCCATTGGTTAAATTGCATCATACATGCAAATGACATAACTGAAATACAATGTATTCTGAGGGGCATATAACTAGAAAGAGTATTACCTTCACTACGATAAATTTCCTATGAGAAATATTGTGCTAAAAAAACAAATGTTATTGAAATCTTGTCCAATTTCAAGACACATTACACATTTACAATAAACCATCAAAACATATTTATACGTACGCAATGAATTTTTATTTGTTTTCTTGCATTGTTGTGCATCCTAACATTGCATTAAAGTTTCTAGTTCAATAATTGCATTTTTGTCAAACAATTGTTTCATTTTTCTGGATAATTGGGATCTGATTACACATTGTCAATTAATATACTATACTTATGAGAACAAGATTAACAATGTAATCATTGGAGCAAACAAGGAAATTGCTTCTACTAATGCAAATGCTACTATGACATTGTACAAGAATGTATCTCAATGAACTATTTTGTTATGGCTCTATGTTTTGTACTATGCTATGTCGTCTTTGCTTTCTTGTAGTATCGTTTCTTACATTGCTTTATTGAGTTATCAAATTTGCAAGTTCTATAACTACTCAGACAAAATTCCAAGTTGGTTACGCAGTAGTTTTCAGCTTCATTAATCATTTTCTGATGACATTGTTATTAATTAATGGACTTTATAATCACAATTTTCTTTGTTTATAGTGTCAATGAATCCAATATTATTTCTATTAAAAATGTTATTTGACGCAAGATTTAAACAAATATCTAAATAAATAATTGTCATACAGAGTAGAAAGGAATTTCTAAATTGAATAAGAAAGATTATAATATAACTTATAAAACATGCCGCATTTATACATATGTCTATAATCTAGAATAGTTCGTTATGCTTTTTTATTTAACTCTGTCAAGAATATTACAATACATAGCCTTTAGCATATACTGGATTTCAAATTGGTTCAACAAATAGCAAAAATTGGTACGATTTCTTTACTAATTAACCATTCTTTCTGGACATTAATGCTTCTAGTGATTATGATGCCAAAATCAAGAACTGGTTACTTTTTTCATGTTTTTCAATAGCTCTTCTAACAATGTTTTTATGACATCTATTCCTTCTTCGAATCGCCTATGTGTTTGCTGAAATTCAAGAATTTTATCCACTAGCACTAATATATATTGAGTAAGCATTAAGATATCTTGGTTGAGCATTAAGATATCTTGGCTGAGCATTAAGATATCTTGGCTCTCTACATGTACCTCTTCCTTTACACTCCTTCCATTGTTTCTTTGCGCCATTTGTTTGTTGTTAGTAACAAATTTAAAAAATGATAGAAAAAATGTAAAGAAGAACCTTAAAACACTTAGCAGTTTCAAAAAACAATGCAATTGAATTGCTTATAGCTTATTAACGAGTCTAGAATAAAATGAACATTAACAAATTTCTTTGACAAGTAACAAGCCTACATATAATGCACTAGAGGCGATAAATCCTCTAAATCACGAATTGACATCTAAGTTCTAAAACGATATTTAACTACTATTGATTTTAATGTTATTTATTAACCCATGATTATCATCAATATGGCTACTAATGATTTTCCTAATCTTTAATCAGAAAATAATGATGTGGAATCTGTTACTTTATATCATATAAATTTTACTTAAATTTAAATTTGACATATCCCAAATGAAATGATTATGTTTCATGATTGATATTTTTTACACACTTTACAAATTGATATCAAGATACTATTTTACTAATATCATAAACCACATTTTATTTTAATTGTTGGGTGTGTGTTATATTCTTTTCACGACTAGTTTCACACGCAGGGGGGGGAAGGGGGGTGGGGGCATGATAGCACTCCCCTATTCATTGTATCTGATGCAATAGGGGGCTCACAGGGGGTTTTCAGGGGGGTGGTAGCCCCCCTGTATGGGATTTGGTGCAGTGCCTCGAGAATTATTTTGGACCCTATATCATGTGGGTGGACCTACCTATGGTTTTATCCATGGTTTTTGCACATGTTTTTGGGCATGATGGTTTTATGCCCATGGTATTTTGTAGATCCAGTCAAGGGAACTACAATTATGTTCTAATCCAGGGTTAGTGGATTGCAGTTTATGAATGCTTTGGCATGTATATATATGTATTGTAACATTGAAAGGAACATAATGAAAAATCAATCCGATAGTCTCGGTTTTGGGATCCACGGGAAATCTCTGGGTATTTATTTTATATTCTCGTCATTTTTTATGTCTATAGGTAAATTTTATACAGGGTTAAAACCTACATTGATTAACTAATGCTCTTCTTCCAATAAATAAAAGTTTTTTCCATATTTATTCATTGAACTAACACATTATCAACACATTTACTATGTAGACTTTCCTCATTATCAACCAACTTTTACTTTGCGAAAGATGAAGTGATTTCATGTCTTAGACATCAATTTGCGACTTGGATGCCTTATTGCCTTTGTCGCATCATCCAAATATTAAATGAACTTTTTTCAATGAAATAAGAAAATCAAGTAATAGTTTATAACTTCGAATGGTTTATGTCATTTTTCCTTAAGCTAAAAATTAGCATTCGAAAACGATTATAATCTTTCCTGCACAATAAAATCTTTTATTACATTGCCAAAAACCATCCTGTTTTGAACATCACCAGAAAGTTATGACTAAATAACACCATCCATTTCCATGTTGCATTTTCATGTAGGCACAACATAATAGAAATGAGTCTCAAACCATTTAGTCGAGAAATAACATTCAAAATATATTGAATTTGCCATCGAAGAAACATAATCAGGTCCATTTGTGTAGCTATCATTTGGCCTCCAACCTAGTGTCTAATACGTAAATTGTACTTCCTCCACATATCCTCCATTTACAACTAACCTTTCTAACTATTGATATGTAGATACAAACTGCATATTACTTTTAAAATCACTATGTATTCTTCAATTCACCCAATAAATATCGAAATAATTATATTATAATATCAATAAATACAATTTTATCGATATGTTTCAAATCAGTAATCATTACACGATGCATTAGAGTAGATTTTATTAAGTGTTTCAGGGACAACATAGGTGCATATCAATTTCCTCAATAGATATTAATATGATTCTTAATCATATAACACACAGAGTTTTTACATATAACACACATCCTTTCTCACATGTTGTAGCACTAATGTTTCCAACAATTTGTACGTAACATTATAATAATTACGTAATAAATAATGTTATAAACACTAATGTTATATTGCACAAATAACGAGTACAATATGCGAATTAAATTTGATAAATGAAAATTGATATTGTATATTGGCTATGAAATGCTTGTGCGACATTGTATATTATCTTTGAAATTTTCCGCACTTAAGCAAAGCTCCACACTCATGCACATGTTCTGAGAAAGTATATACAAAAGCATTTTGTGTGGAGTATGGAGATCCTCACAATGAAAGCTTGAAAGCTTCTTCCACACTTGCGCACATGTTCTTAATTTTAGAAAGTTAACCATAAGAATATATTTTGCTCAATGATCCGCTAGTGATATTCAAGAACACAATGATATGCATCATTTATAATCAAAATATTGCGAAAAACAAATATGGAGTATTCAATAATAAAATAATAGCAATAAAAGAACTATTCATAATTAAAATATTATCAATAATATTGTATGGGTCTACTGCTTGCCTCAATGTTATTGCAAACAACAAATATGGATTATTTAATACTAAAATATTAGCAATAAAGGCTTTTAGTGCAGAATCTGAAAATTCATACAATGAAAGCTCGAAATATTCCTCCACACAATGTACTTTCTTTACATTTCCGCACATTTGCTTAATTTCACAAAGATAACCATAAACAAAGCTTCTCCTCCAACGCTTACCTCGGTGTTAGCGAGCAACAAATATGCATTATTTAATACTAAAATATTAGGAATAAAGGCCTTTAGGGTAAAGCATGGAAATTTCTAAAAGTAATCAACTGTAAAGATATTTACTAGACTTGTGCAGAGATTTCACTGTGCCATTCAAAATCATGACATCACTTCAATTCGGATTTGAGAGACAGAGAACCAAAATATAGAGATATGCATTATTTATAATTAAAATATTTCACAAGGTAACCAATTCAAATGTCAATGGCTGACTGAAAGGAGTTATTGAGTATGGACGTAGTTGTGCGGAGGAAGCTGTGTGAAGGTGGTTGTGTGTTTGTGGAGGTGGCTCCTCGGAAAGTGTTATTGAGTACAGAAGGAAGTTCGATGACTAAACATACTTTTTTTTCTGAAGTTTACCAATATTTGGATTTACAAAATCTATCCATAACACATGAATATTCTTGCTATTTTTTGTATACTTTTTGCATATTCCATCCATGCCATTAACGAGGCCATCTTAAGTATTATAGTTCCCTGCACATAGCTCAATAAGAACATTGCATTTGATAGGTATTCTTAACAGTAATATCATTTTTTTCTCATATGCTACAAACCCTTTTTCCTTACTGTGAGATTCATCAATTGTCTCAAGAACTATTAGCTCTTCATTTACATGTGAAAACATTTTTTTGTTACTCTTTTGTGCATCCTTGTTTCTGTAAAATAGGTATGGAAAAATGGATCCAATGGAGCATAATAGTTTTTTAGGATCTCATTTCACAAGGTAACAACTTCAAATGTCAATGACTGACCAAAAGGCATTATTGAGTATGGAAGTAGTTGTGTAGAGGAAGTTGTGAAGGTGGTTTTGCGTGTGCGGACGTGACTGCAAAGTGAAAGCTCTTCATAGTGAAAGTGGAATATTTGCACAAGCAAAGCTCTACATAAGTCTAGTAAATATTTTTAAGGTTTATTTCTTAGCATTAGCTCCCCAATTAATCACTTATTTCAAAGCATTTAAAATTAATAATTTAGAAATGATATAGCTTTGATTTTTTTTTTTTTGAAAAGAAGGGATGTAAACTTAAACACTCATTAACACCTAGTGTTTAAAGTTTAGAAAACAATATGTGGAGCTTTTATTGTGTAGATGTTTTCCACACAGTGAAAGATTCACACAATCACATATTCTAGTTATTGTTTTACTCAATTGTAATGAGTACGTGTCTTAATTAAACAAGTTGTTGAAACTTATGTGGAAAGATTTACTATACGGAGAGCTTTAGGCATGTAAAATTAAGCATTTAGGAACACTTGGTGTTGATTTTTTTTTGAAAGGAAGGCATGTAAACTTAAGCATTAGTTAAAACCTAGTGTTTAAAGCTTTTAAACCGTTTGCAGAGCTTTCCATGTAAAATAGTGTGTAGAGATTACTTGCGCAAAGCTTTTCCGCATAGTGAAAGCTCTGCATAATCATGTATTCTAGTTGTTGTTTTAGTTGATTGTAATGAGTACATATTACAAAACAAATGCATGTGTGCAGAGATTTCAATGGGCTAAAATCTTTGTGCAATGTTTATTAAAATAATAAATTAAAAAATATTTTTTAATTATTATTTAGAAACATATTCATCAATTAATGACAACTTCAAATTTCAATGATTTATAATAAGGTGTTATTGAGTACGTAAGTAGTTGTAAGGAGGTGGTTGTGTGTGTGTGAATGTGATTATTCGGAGAAAGTGTGTGTGGAGGTGGTTGTTCGGAGGAAGCACCTGTGGAGAAAAAATGCATGTGCGTAGATATTTCACTAACAAGCAAGACAAATGACCTCTGACTCAATTGTAACAATGATTATTTAATATGTTAAGTCTAATGATTGTTATACAAAGCATGTTTTTTTATCAAAACCAAAGCTCTGCACAAGAAAAGCTTAAGGTTTATTTGTTAGTGTGGGCTCCCTAGTTAATCATTTATTTCAAAGCATATAAAATTAAGCATTTAGGAAATAGTAACACTAACATTGGCACTGTTATGGTGTTTCTCTGCCCAATAATGCCAAAACTGACACGGTTGCATATATCCCCAATTAATATTTCCTTGTGTGGAGATGACTATTACTTTTACAAATTTCCACATACTATAGCTTTAACATTTTATTAAATTCATGAAATTAGTCATATTTTTACTAATTAACCATTTATTTCAAAGCATGTAAACTTAAACATTTGTTAACACCTGATGTTTAAAGCTTTTAAACAATGTGTGGAGCTTTGTATGTAATGAAATGTTCAAAGATTTTCTCATGTGGAGCTTTTCTACACAGCGAAAGCTCCGCACAAGTCTAGTAAATATTTTTAAGGTATATTTTTTACCAAGCGCAGGAGATCTAAGTAAAAGACATTGCACAATGAAATATTTTCCTCTGCACTTTTGCACAATTAAATTTATAGATCAATTTCGCGTATTCTAGTTCTTGTTTTACTCGATGGGTTGAAGCTTGTGTGGAAATCTTTCACTGTGCAGAAATATTTGTGTGGAGAGTGTGTAGAGAGATTTTTGCTTTCATTGTGCGGAATTTTCTCTGTGCTCTGTATAATATTTAATCAATTAATTAGTAATAGTGGTAGAGGCAAGGTCTATGTTGCATTGCAATTATTGATCTTGTTTCATTATGGTTTTGTACATTTTTGTTTCTATTAAAAGGCATGGAAAAATGGATTTAATGGAGTATATCTATGGAAATGATCATTTATATATTCTGTATCGTCATCAAATTGTTGATTCATTTGTATTTTTTAAGAATTTCAATCAATTTGTTTACTTTTTAATACATTATTTTATATAATTCATAGCATTTTTTTTTTCTTTCCAAAAGTGATATGGTGTTTTTTCCTTTTCTCTCGGATGGGTATTCAAAGATTAGAGAATATTTGGTAGGATATGCTTGAAATAAATCACCTGAAATATTATATCAATATTTTCAAAATATGCCAATGGGTTATGCTTTATTTCTTGTAAACATCTTTCAAATTGACACAAGAATTTATACCTATTAATTAGGATGCTTCATCAATAAATATTATATGAAGTTAATTGGATTTTTCTCGAGCGGTTGGGGGGAATGATTATTATCCTTTCCACCTAGGCTGAATTCTCACAAGTGACATGTTAAGCGCATACTGAGTATATTGTTGTAATGGATTTGAGCCTTGTGGTTGAATGGACTCAAGCCATGAAGAATATCGTACCCTTGCCTATGGACTAGAGGGTGGGATACTTAGTTAAATGTGAAAAAATGTATTATATCAATTTGCATTAGGGGAATTTTGAGGTCTAAAATGGGCCTCCTAAGAAAAATGTACAATCAAAATAAACTTTATAAGAACCAATAGGATTCAATATGATGATGTCAACCATGGTGGATGATTCACCATTTTTGGAGTAAAAAAAGTAAAAATAAAAAAAATAATAAAACTACTTTTTCAACTCGTATTTTCAACTTATCTCCCTAAGGTTTTACTCAAATTTCAAGCAGGAGTACTCGTTGGATGAAAAATTTAATTCATCATCCAAGGAGTACCCATGTTACATACTTTTGATGGACCCTACTAAACGAAAAATGAGAAATACATGAAAAATGTGATTGAAATCACGTTTTTCATGTATTTCTCATTTTTTTGTGTAATAGGGTCCATATAAAGTATGCAACATGGGTAATCCTGGATGAGGAATCAAATTCTGAATCTAACGAGTGTTTTCGCTCGAAATTTGAGTAAACCCATAGGGAGATAAGTTGAAAATATGAGTTGAAAAAATAGTTATTTCTTTTTTCCTTCTAAAATTTGATGATATAATCTAATATTATTTTATTATATCCACTATTATCTTATAATTTCCTCAGGAGGCCCATTTTATACCTCAAAATTCCCCTAATGTTGGCAATGTTTTATTAATGTATCTAATTATTCTCACTTTTAAGAGAAAGGTATTGATTTGTTAAATAACATGTGAAATGTATAATGTAATGTTACTCTTTTTTCATTGAATGATGCATTTCTTGTATATGCTATTATGATTTTCTTTACTTGCATCAAGTCATATTCCAATAAGGTATTGTACATGTGCATTAGAGAATGGAAAATTGCTTCAGTAGTAAATGTTTTTTCTATACTCACACCTCCTATGAAAAACAAGTGTGTTGGCTCATTTGGATCTCTTTTATTTTTCCAATATGTCTTTCAATATATTTTCTTGTTCTTTATTCAATATCATGTGATACAATTCTTTATCTCTAGAATATATGGTTGTTTTATGATTTGGTAGGATCTTTCAACTATTTCATTTCTAACCTTTTGGAAGTATTTGAAATATGACTAGATGCTACATTATCAATATCATGTGTTAAGATTTGTTGTTTGATGTATATACGTGTGTAAAATAACTCATCATATTTGTTCTCAATTTCATTTATTATGTTGTCACAAACACTCCATGGCATTATAATCTTATTTATGAATTTTGTATTGCATTTTATGATTTATTTAACAGGCATTATAATCTTATTTATGGATTTTTTATTGCATTTTATGATTTCTTTAAATGTTAGATTATTCTTTTTTTCAAGTTTAATATTGTTCTTTAAAAATGTTTTCATGGAAGTGATATGGAATGTGTAACCTCAATTGTTCTTTGTAGTAGTTAGCAAAGTACTTATGCTTATTTTACCTCACATATCATACAACATGGATTGTCACAAATTTTCATTTATTCCCTTTTATGTGTAGCATGATGCAACTATGTGAATCATATATGCTTAATGCTTTTACGCTCTTGTACATAGGGAGCAATGATTGATAGGCACACTCTGTCTTCTAATCATCTAGTTCATGTTGCAATCCTTTTGGTCTTTTAGTATAAATGTTTAATTATGTTTCAATGAAGCATTGCTAATAATACATTTTCTTAAGCTAGTATTAAGTGGTAATGACAATATTATATATGAAACTTGTTTTGTAGATATTTTTTTGCAAGTTTCATATATATTTTCCAAGTCTATTAGTTGATTCTATGATGCCAACATACTTTTTCGGAGAATCATTTTATATACATTTAAATGTTGATATCATTGTTTCTTCATATATGAGCTATAATATGTAGTTGCAACATTTGAGTTAAGTACAAACTAAGAATTAGTGTTTTCATTCCAAATCATTGGAATATGTCAAGCATAGCTATTAGTCTATATGTCTATTGGTTTCCTTTCTAATAAAACTATTATTCAATATAGAATACATTGAATTATGTAGATGTAGTCATTTTGTGTTATGCCTAATTTTTCTGTGAACTATCAAGTGTATATGTTTCATCATGATTCATGGTTTCTATAGTATAAAATGTATAAATTTCCCATTTTATTTTGTAGTTGCACTATCAAATTTCACAGGTTCAAGTATTTTTGTTTTTTTCATTGGCACAATTGCAAAATTGAACCTACAATGTATTTTTTTCTTACAAGTTTTTGTATGATAGTTTTATCTAACACTACCTCCAACCCCCACCCTCATTGTGTTTTATTATTTACTTAATATCCCTCTCCACTCCCGCCCCCACCATCTTTGTGTTTTAACCAATGTATTCCCCCATCTCCATCCTCATAATATGAGGGTGGGGATATGTTTTACCTAATATATTCCCCCACCCCGACAATGTGTTTTACCTAGTATCTCCCCCCACCTCCATAATGTGAAGGTGGGGGTGGGGAGAAGATATTACGGAAAACACCCAAATTCTCTTGAAGGTTCCCCGGGTGTGGGGGAGGGGTGGAATATATTAGATAAAATAGGACATGAGGGAAGGGAAGAGATATTAGGTAAAACACTCATATCCTCATAACATGAGGATGGGGGTGGGGGGATATCTTAGGTAAAACAAAATGTGTTTCACCTATAATCTATCATGTGGGTGGTGGTGGGGAGGAGATATTAGGTAAAACATCCTTATGCTCATAACATGAGGGTAGGATTGGGGGAGATATATTAGGTAAAGCATATCTCCCATGAGGGTGTGGGTGGGGATATATTAGGTAAAACATAAAACAAAATGTATTTTACCTAGAATACCTCCCCTTATGAAGCTTGGTTTGGGGATGGGGAGGAGATACTGGGGGACATATGAGGTAAAACACAGGAGATATTAGGGGTCATATGAGGTAAAAAGAAATGTGCTTTATCTAATGTTTCCCCACCCCTACCCAACCTATGTTATGAGGTAGTCCACTTTACCTAATATCTCACTTCCAACCCACCCTCATTTTATGAGGATGTGATGTTTTACCTCATATATCCATGCCACCATACCCTCATATTATGAGGAAATTTTTTTTTACCTAATATCTCCTCCACGACCCCACCTTCATGTTATATGGTGTAAAAACCACACCCAACTTACCCCATGAGGGTGGCTACTACTATTAATCCAACTCCTCTTGTCTCTGTTAGAAGAATGGGATAATAATAATAATTTTTTTGTCTTTTATATTCATTCCCCTTATCAATTCTCCTGTTAAGGGTCTGAATTATTAGCTTAAGTTTAACATTCTCCCCCTCTTACACCTAAGCTCAATGGCCCAAAGCTTGCTAGCTTCATCATGTTTGAATTATAAATAATTTGGCCACCATATGTGTGTGTGTGTGCGTGTGTGTCTATATATATAGATATATACAGATAGTGTCTATAGACCCCTTACCTTAGGCTCAAAAAACCACCTCATATATATATGATAGGCCAAGGTTAATATAGAGAGAGAGAGAGAGAGATTAACCTTGGCCTATCATATGCTATTGGACCCCACATCTTAGTTAATTGATTCCTCGATGCCAATAGCCACATGACATTTTTCACTTGTGGTCCCTACCATCCACTCACCCCTAGGATCCATATGAATCTGCCACACATCCTGGCTTTGTGATCTCCGTCAATGCTCACTAGATCAGACGATTGAGGTTTAATATGGCAGATCAATGGTTTCTATAGGGGGTCGCTTCCCTGCTTACATCACAAAAGGGGGAAGGGGGGGGTTGGGGTGTGGGGTGGGGTGGTCTACCAAGATCTAGACCGTCGATCTCAAAAAAAGAATTTGATGGCATCTGCAGGGGTATCCCTCCCACTAACATCACATGGGTAGGGTCCACAAATGCCATAGATATTTGAGCAATAGATCTCCATCGTTTAATCAAATTTGTAACTCCCACCCCAAAGATCCAATGACCCATGTCCAACAACACTCTCGATCCCTGGATTTTGCCAGGATAACATTATCGCCGATTAATTTTATAGAAGGGTGGTGAAATGGTGATTCTAGTTCATGGTTTTGGGGCCTTGATCTGACGACTCACATCAATTGTGCCCCATCCAACGGTTCACAATTATTGTGCCACCCTCCCCCTCCTCCTGTTGACATCACAGAGGTAGGGTGTTGCAAACATGTTTCTAGTAGGGCTTACCCCTACCCATCTCGCTTTTGATTGGTCAACAAGGGATGAGGCCTCATGATCACATGCCAACTCACCCTAGTGCACTATCTCATCGACTTTGTCTGCCACTTATTTTAATTAACATGTGTGGGTCCCACTAGTTGACGTTGTCCAAGTGGTCTTATCTGACACTCTCCTTTGTTATTCATCAGGCTCCTCCACTGGGCTTGCGTGGATAGGGTGGTCACTCCTTAACCAATGTTGGAGCCATCAAATTAACGTTCATGTCCACGAGATCGTAACTGCGTCACCCTGCCCATTTCCTCCCAACACTTTCCTTAGCTACTTCCCTTTCACCTCCGGGTGGGAACCACTACACATACCTAGAATATAGGTCCTCTTATCATCTAATAGCATGATTGTCAGGCTTGCATGTAAGCCAACTCATCCCGCTCAATTACTTATGCATTCCTACAATTTCTTCGGGATTGAACCATTGAGCAAACCTAGCCGGTGGATCCCTCTTGTGCCAATCACATCACACCAAGTGTACATGGAGGCCCTCCTATTCCAACCCCACGTGCTCTGTTTCCAAACAATGGTCAGTTTACCATGTTATTATGTCAGCGAACTCATCCCTGTTGACACCATCCTATTCGATCCCACTGCTGAGGAAAAGAGACCTATGGGGTGCTCATTCTGGTCCACGTCATCATCCTTTGTCTAATCGTACGAAGGGAAATCCATTCGCGCCGATACCAAGCTTACACAACTAGGGATCCGCCTGGATGAACGATAGGGTTAGTTAGCCCCCACTACGAGTATAAACCCTTGCCTCCATTTTCGTGGCACTTACTTGCATTAAAATTTCTACCATGGCCAGACCAGAGAGCGCTCTTTGGTCCCTGAGCATCTTTCTTGGCCTCGACATCCATGGCTGCCAAAAAAACTTATCTTCCCCCTGCATAACTAATCTTCCACCAATCCATTCAACCATAAATTGACCACGGTGGTTTTATCGTCGTCAAACCCTACTCAATCATTCGCTAATGGATCTGGTGGCCTAATAGAGAAACTTTCAATGCTACCCCTCCTGAGCTCAGTAAAAATCCACTGAAATGATTTCTTGGCCCTTTAACATTCCCCGTATTGAGACAAGGAATTTCATGCATTCCCGTGTTGGGAACTTGATGGTCGCCCTCCGTTATTGACTTATAGTGAACTCGTGAAGGGCCTCTACCTCTCTTGCTACATGCCAAGGTGCATCATAGGGTTCTCAATGGTCTGATGGATTTCCATGCCTCCCCCAGTAGCACTAGGGAACTTGTCGAGGACCTCCATGCCATTCGACTCTAAGATATGGTATGAGTTCTAGGGTCCAGTGAAAGACGGTTCAACACTGGTACCACTAGAACGAGGATGCTTGACTGTTGAAAATGCAAGGCTCAAGGAGCCTTGATGTAAGATAATAGGTTATTACATCTAGAGGAGGAAGTCATCTGCAACATCAACATCTGCCTCACAATTCGATTCATAGGATAACAAGTAGTGTAGACATATATATGTACATACATAAACCCTATTAAACATGCAGTCCCTTATGTGACCATTATACATGTAATGGAAGGAGCTCTTATGTTCATTATTGTCATTATTTAGTTCAAGTCCTCATGGATCCTTATAGTGCCTTTACATTTTTCATATTAGGTTATTCATTATGTGTCTTAGTAACATATTCGTGTATTTTATATGATGTAATTTATCACCATAGATATATTATACTCATGTTCATCACATTTATAAGAACCATTTCAATCTAGAAATGCAAGCACAAACTCATTACATTCATAAGCACCATTTCCACCCAGAAATGTAAACACATACACACATTATTAGTTAAGAAAATGCAAGAGAGCACTTATCTTATATTTTGCAGGGAACTTATTTTGCAAGGAACTTGAGTTTAGGACAAGGAATTTCCATCCAACCATAAACAAGCAACAGACACTATTTGTTGGCTTGAGGGGGCTTGGACCCAGGTTCAGAGTTAGTAGCGATAACCAACAAAACCCTACACTATCGACCCTTTCAGCAACAACCTGCGTAGCACATACTGCAGTCTCACCCGAAGCGGTATTGGGGGATGCTTGAACCAAGTTTCTACATCCAAAGGACTATGTGATGTGTTTCTATTACTTTTATGGCTTTATTCTGACCTTCATGAACCCTAACCCTTAAAACTCAGAGATTATAGTAACTAGTAGATAACACATCCAAACTCTTCGCTAAGTGTTCTAAACACTCATAACATAATGTAATGAAACAGATCTATCACTTTCGTGCTCTACTAAGTATTTTTCCTGATAATTGCAGTAAACATAGCGAACATACAGTAACTTCAGAAGTAAATAATAACACACAGATACATAGATAATGCTCCAAAACAACCTTTATTATGCTCAGATCTTCAATTATACTCTTTCTACCCTGCGCACACAGCTGCAAGGCCCGCACACTTAGCTGCGCACTTACCAAGGTCTTTGTGCACATAGCTACAGGAGCCTTACCCTTCACCCAAGTACAGAATAGGAAATACAAACCCAAAACTTGCCTATCTATGTTCTTCGTTATTTGGACTAACTTTTCTATGACACTCTATGACTTCTTTTATATCTTCTTCTTTTATAATACCATGGTCCACGAACCATGGATGGGTCACAAAACAACTTATCTCCTAACAAGCTAAGGGGCTTTGACCTTCCTAAAGCCCCTTTGACTCCTATCGACCTACACACTCTGCTCCTCAACATGTGGAGACTTTACAATAATAATAAAACTTTTACAAAATTAACCCCAGGGGACCCTGTCCCAACAGACCCCCAAAACAAAGTGGTGACTCATCCCGAGTCACTCTTATGGTCTTGCCTCAATATTTTCTTACATGCTATTAAACTCTATCTTCAATTTTTGAAGATATGTCGTTCCCTGCGCAGCAACCTGACGAACTTCCCCAACCAGTTTCTCTGTAGTTGGACCTTCAACTGAAAGGCCCATGGTTCTCTAAGTTTGTTGCATAGCCTTCATCTTGATCTTCACCGTCTGTGTCAATTGGTTGGCCTCATTTTCCTAGGGATACATCCTTGAGGATATGATTGATGCCTTCTGACGCATCTCATCGATCTCAGTCTGGATGAACTTCCCATCCTATAGTCGAGTGAACCTTTACACTGGTGCTAAGGTTCGCATTGTAGCTCTGATCTCATCGAACTTCCTTTGCTTTTATTGGATATCTGCTTCGATTTTCTACAAGGTTGGATCCTCCTGTAGTGAGGTCCATAGTTCCATGGCCTATTCAAATAACTGGGTGTAGTCCTTGACTGCATCTTCTAGTGTGGTCATCTCTTCTTTAATATAAGCCTCGTGTTGCTCTCTAACTTCTGGAGGAGTGGTTAGTTGCAACTTAAGTTGGAGCTTAGATATCTATAGCTGCAGCTCAAATCGAACCTTAACAATCTCCTCCTTCATTTTTTTTACCGCGGAAACTAGATTATGTATATTTTTGTGGAGGCCGCTTCTACTACAATCTGGAGTTCGGGAAGCTCAATACTGGCCACGCTATTGCTACTAACTACGCGCAATGACTTCTTCATGTTCCTTAAGTGCTAGCGCCTTTTCCTCAAACATCTACTAGTTGTTGGTCATTACTTTGTTGATGACCAGTAATGCTCATTGTTCTTGAACTGTGAGCTCATCTCATACTCCTTGATGCAGCTCATGCAATGTCTGAATAGGGAGCGTCGTAAGGTTTAGACTCAAATCCTTCATGTGCAAGATGTGTACCTTGTCTTTTGAAGTCTCAACGTGTAGTGATCATTTTGGTAACTACATTGTGCGGAGGTTCGTGGTGAGCTCTGTTACTAAGGTTGTGCCGATTGCTTGCTTCAGGCTTGCCTGTCCAACGCTCGCTTGAATAATTCCTATCTGGACTTGCAATTTCCTCAAGCCCTGCTGCACCTTGTCTAGTGTTTGATGGTACTGGTCCTCAATGTGGCTTCAAATATTCTCCATTGCATCACGGACCACATCACCGATCTCATCTAGGTCCCCCTCCATGAGTACGAAAGGTGTCATGCTGGCAGACTTGTCAAACTTCTGCTTCTTGTGTGGTGCCATGGAGCTCTGCTTCTACCTATTTTTGACAATTAAGGGGGACTCCAAGCCTACACCCCCTTCCTATTCACCCTTTGTCTCAGCCTCTTCATTGGTGCACTCCATTTATGATTGGTCGAGGTCAATAATGGCTTCTGACATGGTCGCAGCTTTCTCTTTTGGTGCTTTTGTCTCTTTGGCAAAGACCTTCTCTTTCAGTGCTTCCCTCTCCTTGGCAGAAGCCTCCTTCTATTGCACGGATTTTTCCTTTATCATGGCCTTTTACTTCACAGAAGCCTTCTGTGCTTCCTTCTTCTTTTCCTTCGTTGTTGTTGTTGTAGCTATGGTTTGTTGTGTTTCACCTTCGGTGGCCTTGTTGGTTCCTGTGCTTATGTCAAATGGGGTAAGCCAGTTGCTCAGCCATTTACTGACAACCCCCATAATGTCATCTTCGGCAACCAAGTATGGCAACTTATGCCATGTGCATGTGGCATCTTTCTTCACGTAGATAGACAAATTATAAAAATCTGCCTTGAAATTAGTGACATTAGCATACTGTGCATGCAAGCTTGGCGATAACCGTGGCCATTGGTTAATCACCATCCTCAACTCCAATTCAAATAGGACCCAAAATAATTTTGTCTCCATAAAGCACTCAGGGTCCTTTCTCGCCCACAACGAGGTGAATTTTGTGGCCTCGCATAGATCTGGATTATGTTGCGGAAACTGGCTTTCCTCCAGTGTCCTCTGAGCTACCAAGGAGATCAACAAAAGAAACCACGCGTAGTGGAACAATTTTCCCTATTCTTAGGCCTCTCGACAATCTTCCAAAAATTCATGACATAAATATTTATCCCAATTATATTAGACTCCCTTGGTGCACTGCACAACCAGAGATACCACTGGTGCCGACACTTCATCGGCGTGACATTTAGTCATGATCTTTTCGGCCAATATGTACATCAAACTGCACCATGCCATCTAAGATAGAACTAATTTCATAGTTGCCCGACTTCTTCACCAGCTTGAAGTCACTTTTCATCTAGTCTACTAATTTCTTCTCCTGCGATTTTCCTACGAAAGCATCCGCAGGGTCTACTCCTTGATACGGAAACAATGTTATGTGGTGAATCATCATATCAGTGATTGGGATGGGCCCTCCCAACCAAAGGCACACATCATGAACCAGTGTTAATAATTGACGCACACAAACCATGTTAATGGCACTACCAATGAAACGTCACACCCACAACCTATTGAGCAGCCTCGCACACTCGAATATGATTGCCCACTTCAGTGGTTTGATTTGTGCAACATCTGACTCCTCGTACTATACCTTCTTCAGGTATTTGCTCGATTCCAGCTGTGGGAACTTCGTGTGATCCCCTAGGTCCCAGTCTTCCATATTTAAATACGGTATTTGGGCTAGCAGATTTCCCTCAAAAGGTATGTTCTCTGGCAGTAATGGTGTGCAGACCATGAATTTCGTTGAATCGGGATCTTTAAGAACTTGGTGGTGAATTTTCTTGGTCAACTCTTCTTCAATCTCCATCGTGAGCTCTTCTTCATCTAAGTACATGGGTTCCGTCGATTGCTTGGTTTGACCCATCTGCCCCTTTTCTCTGACCTTCTTTTCATTTTTGAGGCAGATGGTTTACGTCTCGACGACCTAGGCGTTGTGGTAGGAAAAATTATAGTGGTTGGGTTGGCTCAGGTCGGGTTTCATTCATTCTCTCTAGGAACATTTCATGCTTCCAATCAATTAAATTCCCAAATCCTGGCTATGAAATCTTCTCTCAAAGTATTTCCCAATCCTCTGCAAACATACAACAATTATCTTGGCGCAAACTAAAGTGCAAAAGCTCAAGGCAATATCTCAGGAATCAAAGTGTTCGAATGTGGAGAGGGATGTTGTATTTATAGCCCATTTGAATTTAAATCCATCTATTGCCTCCATATTCTTGTCATTAATGCACTTTTGGTGGCAAATTTCCAAAGATATGTTCCTAAAATGCTCTCCCCCCGCTCCCTTTAACGGAAAAATCGCCATTCAATCACCTACAATGCTTCCAACGGTCACTTTTTGGACAGGCTACGTGGGACCCACCATTCTAGCGTAGCTCCTTCGACGTAGCTCTCCTCTGCACCTCTGCTCGATTCATCACACAACCCATTCACTTTGCCCAACCATCCTTCTGGTAGTGTATTTTATAGTCTCGCACTCCCTTGCAACTACCATAGTATTAAGACTATCCTACATTCATGTAGTCATTGCGCAGGGGTAGGATCACCCCTGTACAATTTTAACTAGCTCCCATTGACCTTTCCTGGAAACAGATGCTCTTTCATCTTCACGAGTTGAACTATTCCTCCATCCGTAATCTCCTTGACAAGATAGGGCCCCAGCAAATGCATTTGGAACTTTCCCAAAAACTTTGTGAACTTACTATCATACAGCATTTGGAACTTTCCCAGAAACTTTCTGAACTTACTATCATACAGCATTTGGAACTTTCTCGGAAACTTTGTGAACTTACTATCTTACAACAACACCAAATCTCCACTCTTAAAGTTATGCTACTTAATATGGCGATCATCCCATGCCTTTTCACGATCCTTCTGCACCTACTAATGAAAAATCGCCAAGAAGTGATCTTCTTCCAACTCAACTATCTGCGCAAGGTGTTCTTCCATGGTATCTAGATCGGCCATCTCTGTAACTGCAACAATCCGCAATTACAACTTTTTGTCCATAAACCAATCTAAACAGTGTCTATCCAGTCAACTTTTTATAGGTATTTCTATACGCCCATACAACATTTGGTATGTGTACATCCCAATCATTCTAATTTGCATTACAAATCTTCATTAAATCATTCTCTAGGATTTTATTAAAGGCTTTCATTGTTCCATTTGCTTGAGGGTGATATGGCATACTTTTCTGATGATACATCTGGAACTCTTCAAGTAAGGCAGTAATTGTTTCGTTCAAGAAGTGCGAACCCCTATCGCTCATCAATATTTTAGGGCAGCCAAATTGAGACAAAATGTATTAAAAAATGAGCTTCGCAGTTGTGTTCGCGCTACAATCCTTCACGAGTTTTGCCTCAACCCACCTGGTCAAGTATTCAGTCGTTGTAATAATGTATCTTGCGCTTGTCTTCTTTCCTAGTGGTTGAATTGGTCCCACGAAGTCTATTTCCCACTTATCAAATTCTTGTAATGATACCTACAGGTTCAAAGGAAATTCATCCCTTCACGACGAACTCCCCGTTCTCTAACAGACATCACATGGCCTACAATACTCCTTGGAATCCTTATGCACAATGGGCCACCATAGTCCTGCTCGTAAGATCTTTTGTGCAGTTTCTCTTCCCACATAATGTCTTCCTGCAACTCCTCCATGTGCTTCAGCAAGGATACTTTATCTTTCATAATCTAGGACATGCCTATGCAACACTTCATTCAATCCCATTTTATATAAGTGCCCTACAATAACAGAAAAATATGCAGCCTTAACCACCAATTCTTTCTTTTCTTGTGTTGTATACCCTTAAGGAGTTGTACCCATAGACAAGAACTAGATTGTGTCTGCAAAGTGTTCATCTGTGACGTGCATAGTAAAGAGTTGCGCATCAGGCAACCCTTCATCAAAATTTGTAGGCTCGTCGCTACTCTCAGTCCATGAGAGGTGATTTGGTCCAGCATTTAATCACCTTGGCTTCACAATTACTTCAAAGTCATATTCTTGAAAGAGCAGTAACCATCTACAAATTCCCCCCCCCCAAACACAGGGTTGTTAACCGAGTACCTCAAAGCAGAATAGTATGTGTACATTTTGACGTGCGCACCCAACAAATAGCGCCTGAACATTTGGAGTGCATACACCATCGCCAATCCTTCGCGCTCTGTAATTGAATAATTATTTTCTACCTTCGACAACTTCCTACTCGCAAACACTATCGGGTGGTCAATATCACCTGTGCCTAGTTCAGTTAGCACAACTCTTAATGCTATGCAGGATGCATCTACATGTACATGGAATTCCTTCTTCTAGTTGGGGAACACTATAATAGGTGTTGTAACCCTTTTTTTCTTTAATACATCCAAACTCTTCTGGAAATGATCATCCCAACAAAAAGTTGCATCCTTCTTCAATGATCTCTTCATGGGCACAGTGATTTGCGCATATGCTTTGATGAACTTCCGATAATAACTTGGATGGCCCAATGTCACACGCAACTATTTGACATTCCTCAGAGGCTCCAAATTGATAATAACTACAATTTTGGCAGGGTTTACCATCAACCCTTTCTTACAGACAACATGGCCCAAGAGTATCCCATATGGTACGTAGAATATGCACTTCTTTAGATTAAGGGATATATGATACTTTTGACAAGTATCAAGCATGAGGAAAAGACTAGAAACATGCTTCTTTACTAACCCAAACATTGTCCAATCATCAAAATAAACCGCCAAAAACTTATGAATAAATTCTTTGAAAGTTGCGACTACCACCCTAGAAAAGATTGTAGGGGAATTCTTAAGTCCAAAGGGCATAACTGTATACTGAAAATAGCCCCATTCTGTAGCGAAGGTGGTCTTACTCTGATCCTCTGGTGCAAACTTGATCTAATGATACCTTGAGAACCCAACAGTAAACGAATAGGCTTCCTGGCCTCCAACATTGTCTAATACTTCATCTATAGATGGCGTAGGAAATGGATCATGGACACAAGCATCATTCAACTTTCTTAAATCTATGCAGGTCATAATTTCACCCTTCGTCTTCTTTTCCTGAACTACCATAGGACTAAGCTAGTTTGATTTCTTGACAGGATCAATAATCCCAGCCGCAAGAATCTTATTCAATTCTTCACGCACTTTTTCCTTGTATTTGGGATTCAACCAGTATGGGAGTTGCTTCATTGGCTTCGCATCCAGCTTTAGAATGATCTTCATGACACCTAGATCACCCATTATCCCCTTCAGATCATAGAACTTGGTGGGAAATAAGTCCTGATACTCCCTCAATAACTTCGCAACTTTGTCCACTGTGTCCTCATCCCAGTAACCACCTATATTTGCGAACTTTGGCTGCACTTTCGACCCAATATTCACATGCTTAGTCTTCAAGGGTTTTGAGATATCAGGGACTTCTGACTTAGGCCCCGCGTCTTTGCATTGTCCTTCTGAGTTAGGAATACCGGTGTTCCTAGGATCTTCCTCACCTTCCTCTATTGTCACATTGTAGCATTCAAAAGCATGTTGCAGTTGTGTACTCTAATTTGGTTGTACCCACATGACAGGTTCTTCAGGCATTATGAATATTGCAGCTTTGATTTCCTATAACACTTCATCAATTACTCAAATCCATCTTCAAAACTGAAAGTTAACAGAAAACTTTCCTTCAGAATATCCCACTCTGCAGTTTTGTGTCGCAGCTCAATTTCTAGATACCAGTTCATTGGAATAGTATCCAAAGTGTGGTAGAATATGTGAACCCATTCTGGTTGCGTTCTTCTCCCCATGATTTTGTCCATCGAGCCAAATGCTTGTGCAGATCATCCTTTTATGTATATTTCTCTACAATGTGGCTATTGGTGTTGGGACAGGGTCCCCTATAGTTAATTTTGGGGCAAAATCCTAAGTTTTGGGGCAAAAAGCCCAAGTTTTTGTTATGTAAAGTGTAAAGTCTCCACAAGTTGTGGTCGCGGAGTGTGTAGGTAGTAAGTGTCATAAAGGGATTTTCCCTTCTTTTATGTAAGTTGTGTCGGCTTGTATAGACCTACCCATGGTCCGCGGACCATGGGATTGTATAAAAAGGAGAGTCTTAGAGAGTCTAAGTCCAGTCATAGGTGAAGAATGAATGTAAGGGGTCATTATAAGTGAAGAGTAAAGAGTCTTAGAGAAGAAGAGAGGATCTGCAGCTGTGTGCGCAGAGGCCTAGAGTAGAGTCCGCAGCTGAGTGCGCAAACCTTTGCAGTTGAGTGCAAAGGGTAGTTTGAGTCTGTAAGCAAATCTGAAGTATCAATAAAGAGATTATTCTGGAAGTACCTGTGTTTTGTCCATTTACTTCTGTTGTGAATGAATGTGTTTATGTTATGATGAATATTGGGCTTACGATTTAATACTGTATTGATGCACGATTCTGCATATTTTACATTGTTATATGAACGCAAGTAATAATATATGTTTACACGAAGAATATCTTAATGCATGCTAAAGATATCAGACACTTAAGCCCATCTGGGTAATAATAGACTTAGGAGTGATTACAAAGGCGCATAAGTAGTTGATTCACATGTTTAAGGTCCGTGAAGGACAGTCGTAGACCTTCGCGAAGGTCTAGAGGATGGTAAGAGGAAGTTATATCGATAAGCCTCAAGGGCTTATCGATCTGCACGAAGGAAGGTTTAGGGCATAAAAAAACACCATAACCATCTCTGGGTGCAGAAACTTGGTTCCAGCATCCCCCCATACTGCTTCAGGTGAGACTTCAGTCTGCGCTCTACAGATTGATGCCTAAAGGGATAGTAGTGTAGGGATTTTCTTGGCAAACTTAACTCTAAACCTAGGTCAGGACCTACTAAGCCAACAAATGGTTCTGTTGTCAGGACCAGGATCTGCATAAAGAGATGTGTGATGTCACATCACTGGAATCCAACAAAGAAAGAAATTGAAGATTGGTTGGATAAGAAGATCCACGAATTCGTGGTGTAAGAAAACAGAAATCCGTGATTGACGAAAGAACAGTGGTTGGGTAGGTATATGTACACAAAGATACATGAAATTTCCTTTTGTTCCTTCCCGGTTGAATTATACGAGTGGATCACTAAATTGGCAGACGGCCAGCGAAGGTGGAGGCTTGACAGTCCAATAATGTGGACCCCAGAGTTAGTGCGAAGATTGGAAGCCTTTGAAGATAATATCGCGCGTGTTGTTGATCACTGGCTTGATCGTGTCCTCAAAGGATTTGTGACAGAGTTCAGTATTTAAGATCTTTGAATACTTGGATTAAAATTCTCTTGTGTGAAAATCAGGTTATGCAACTACCTTGATGTTTGGAGCTATGTGAAGTGGAAATTTATTCAAGGATAGAAGGGGAACATGACCTGAATATATCCCACTAATTGAGCCTCCTCTAAGTGATGACGAAGAAGCAACACAAGCTTCTCCGCAAAGCATTGTCTAGCTAATATGGTGAGGGTTCCTACAAATACCCCATCCACCCACACCACCTCCATCTTCACCTCCACCACATACACCTTCGCCCACACCGCCACCACCTCCACCACCATTCAATATGGCGAATATAGTGAAGTTGCCCATTTTCAAGTGCTTGGGGAATGAGGACCCGGACCATTTTTGGTTCATCGTGAAGGCTGTGTGGCAAGCCCAGATCATTACAGATGATCAAATGAAGAAAGAAACATTGGCTACTACTTTACAAGAACGCATGATAACGTGGTACATTAAGTACTGCATTGATAACCTGATGGTTGTGTTGGCAGACATTCAGACTACGTTGAATAAGGAATTCAGTAGGCCCAAATATGAGGTGCAACCAATCGATGGATTCAAGGAAATCATGATGAAGCCTAGCGAGACACCCTAGGAGCTAGATCAGAGATTGAAGTGCAAGATATACGAAGCTAACATGAATCTTACAGATGGGCAAGATCGTGAATGGTTTGTGGCTTCACTCTTGCCTCATCTAAGGGTTGCTTTATCACAGCAAAAGATTAGGACCCAGGCAAAAGCCCTGGAGATTGCATGAGATGCCAATTCAAGATGTTGCTTTGGGAGTCCAGCATATTCATGTGGAGTTGCAAAACCTTTGCCTAGAATTCCAAAGTTTGAAGAAGGATAGAGCAGCTCGGCCAGAGGTGCGTGAAGAAGTTTCGTGTTCGAAATGTAAGAGTCAGGGTCATGATAAATATCATTACCCTGTATTCGCGAATTATGTTGCAAGAGGAGGACCAATGCCTCTGAGGCCGAAAGCTCAAGTAGGGCCAAGTACAGGGCCCACGCTATGGTGTGTTATGTGTCAGGTAGCTGGAAAACATGCGACAGATAATTTCCACTTGCTGCAGAAATTTCTACAAACATCGCAAGAACTCTTCTGCAACTTCTGCAAATCAGTAGGTCATGAGGAGCGCAATTTCCGTAGTTACGATTTAATGATGAAGAGAATGCCTGCGTATTGAATGCAGATAGAAACTCGACCTCTGAATCAAGGTGCTGGGGGAGCGCGAGGAGGATATCAGGGGTGCGAGTGAGGCCGAGGCTGAGGAGGACCTGCATGAGGTCGGGGACAAGTTATTCGCTACAATTGTGGAGGGCCAATAAACTATGTGTGAGAATGCACGATCCCACCTTGTCGTGTTGATATTGTACTCAGTTTGACCATGTGACAGAAGATTGCCTGGTATTAATAACTAAGATGCGCAAAAAGGCAACGCAGCCTCAGCAGCCTACCCAGAACCTGTAGATGATGAGGGTTGAACCCCGTGAAGAGGATCCTCATGTGAATATTGTGTTGCGAAGTGGAATGACAACTAGTGAAGATAAGGGGAAGCAGACTGAAGAAGATGAATGGGTCTGCAAAGCTCTAGAGAAGGAGGTTGGCTTTGATCAAGAACGCACAAAAGAGACCGTCATGAAAGCAAAGAAAAGCTTCGTTGAGGCTTCTACCTCAGGAAGTCAAGGTAAGCAACCTGAAGGAATGGACCCATCCATGCTTACTACCTTTTCGGAGACCTGTATGAAGCTACTACGTGATAGCAAGGCTATGAAAGGATTATAGGAGTTGATCAATAAATGCGTTGGTAAAGAAAATGCTCCTGAGGAAAATTGGTAAGCATAAGGCAAGAACAAGGCGTGAGATGAGGCTCACCACGCAAATAGGAGAGTATGAAATGAACCAAGTTATTCTGGATCTTGGGTCAGATGTGAATTTTTTGCCGAAACAAACATTGGAGAGAATGGTGAGACCTGCACTACAATTGTCTCCTATTTAATTGAGGATGGAAAATCAGTGAAAGATTATCCCCATGGGAATATTGCAGGGAGTGATAGTAGATATTGAAGGTGTGAGCGCATTGGTTGATTTCAAGGTAATAGAGATTGTCAATGAAAAAAATCCCTACCCCACACTCCTTGGGACCGATTGGTATATTGACATGAATGGGGTGATCAATTTGAAGAAGCGGACGATGTCATTTGAGAGGAAATCTCTCAGTGTAGTAGTACCTCTAGACCCTGTAGAAGGACCGCGCTATACTGAACCAGTCCATGATTATGAAAGTGACGATGACTTGGACCAAATTTACAAGATAACGATGCGAGATAAAGATTGGGTGAATCCGATAGTTGATGGACGTATTGCATGGGATAGCGAAAGCTCCTGCACATCAGATTTAGATGAGGAATTGGAACACTAGAAAAATCGATTGCACGAAGTGTCTACACTACAATGTAACATATCATCAGAGGTAAGAAGTCTACCTTATTATGATGGTTTAACTAACAATGATAAATTTTTGGATGCATTTGAAAGGGAAGTGCGAAAGAAGCATCACTTCCAAGCTTTGGACTTGGTGTTGCGCGCTATGCCTGCAAGATGGTGGGGTACGCATAAAGACAACTTTGATGGATGGCGCGAATACAGAAGAATGATGAGGGTGCGATTTAGTCACCCAAAGGTGCGATTCACAGAGAAATACGATTGGAGGAGTGACTCGCGCAATCACTTAGCAAAATAGACTGATGCTTATGGAGCAGAACTGCAACTAGAGTGGGTACATTTGTTTTGTCACACTTTGGATGTGACACCAATGAATTGGTACTTGGAGATAGAGCTTTGCCATGACATGGACGAATGGGATATTTTGAGGTAGGGGTTCCTAATGACCTTCAGTTTTGAGGATGGATTTGAGTTCATCAACGAAGCACTGCAGGAGGTCAAAGCAGTGATCTTCAGAATCCCGCAAGATTCCTTCGATTTGATTCAACCCGATTGGACCACCCAGCTATGCCATGTGATGGAGTGCTATAATGTGACTGCTAAAGAAGAAGAGGGGGATCCAAGGAACATTAATATCCTAGCGGCAGAAGGTCACTATGAAGTTGAGGGGCCACAGATAGAGAATTCTGATATCACTACGCCGTTGAAAATGAGACAAGTGAACATTGGAACAGAGGCAGAGCTGAAGTTTGCGAAGATAGGGGACTACTGGGATAATTCTAAGGTGGATAAGGTTGTTGAGTTTCTCCACGAATACAAGGATTTGTTCCCTACAACATTTTTAGACCTAAAGGGGATAATAGGCAATTTAGGAGTGATGAAGATAATGTTGAAACTGAAACAGAGGCCATATCGCCTCAATCCTAAGTACAAAGAAAAGGTTTGCTTAGATTTGGACAAAATGTTGGTAGCAGGAATCATTGAACTAGTGGAGTCTGATTGGGTCAGTCCTATGGTAGTTCAGGAAAAGAAGCAGAAGGATGAAATAAGGATCTGTGTAGATCTCAGGAAGCTTAATGATGCTTGTGTGCATGATCCTTTTCCAACTCTGTTCACCAATGAAGTGTTGAATAATGTAGGAGGACAAGAAGCATATTCATTCACTGATGGGTTCTCAAGGTACCATCAGATCAAGATCACACCGGAAGATAGGAGTAAGACAAACTTCACGACCGAGTGGGGATGCTTCCAGTATGCAGTAATGCCTTTTGGACTAAAGAATGAGTTGGCAATATTTTTACATGTTGTCATTACGGCATTCAAAGAGTTCATCCACAAGTTTTTGGAGGTATACTTTGATGATTGGATGGTGTTTGGACTGGTCAAACGCGATGTAGCTAGTTTGTGCTTGATACTGGATACGTGCTGGAGGTATCAAATTGCGTTAAACTTGAAGAAGTGTTTATTTTGCATCCCTTTTGGAATCTTGTTGGGTCACATAGTGTGCAGACAAGGATTAATGGTGGACCCAGCTAAGATCATGGTTATTATTAATTTGGAGTCTCCAAGAAGTATTAAATAGTTGCGCGCAACACTGGGTCATACTAGTTATTACCGAAATTTCATAAGGAGTTATGCACAGATTACCGCGCTGATCGAAAAATTGTTGAAGAATAATGCTACATTCTGTTGGAATGAGGAATGCCAGTGGAGCCTGGATGTGTTAAAAGAAAAAATGGTCACCGCGTCGATCCTAGTCTTCCCGGATTGGAAGAAGGAATTTCATGTGCATGTGGATGCGTCATGTATTGCGTTGGGAGCAGTACTGACACTAGCCGGTGAAGGAGAACTGGATCACCTGATAGCATTGTGAGCAGAAAGCTATCGAAGGCTTAAAAGAACTATTCGACGATGGAGCGCGAAGGGTTGGCTATGGTATACGCGCTCCAGAAGTTTAGGCATTACTTGCTAGGCAGACACTTTAAGATGTACCAAGACCATTCTTCATTAAAGTACTTGGTCAACAAGCCTGTGTTAGGGGGGGCGGATATGCATATGGCTACTGTTATTTCAGGAGTATGATTTCGAAGTCATTGTCAAGCCACAGTGATTGAATGTAATACCAGATCATCTGTCGTGCATTGAAAGAGGGGAGGAGCCCACTAATTTGGAGGAACGACTGCCTAACTCACAGCTCTTTGTGGTGCATGTGGCAGACAATCATTTTGCAGACATCATCCACTTCCTAACTACGGGAACGGCTCTAAAGGGGTACACCAGTCAATAGAAGAAGGAATTGGTGGTGCGCGCAGTAGATTTTTCTGTTATTGTAAGTCACCTATATAAGATGGGAGCAGATGAGATATTGTGATGTTATGTGCCTGAGTTTGAATGAAGCAACATCCTAGTCAAAGCTCATGGAGGGGCTGCGGGAGGCCATTATGCAAGAAAAGCAATAGCACCGAAGATTTTACGCAATGGGTTGTGGTGGCCAACACTGCATAAGGATTCGAAAGCATATTGTAGGGCGTGCGATGCATGTCAGAGGACAGGCAAACCATCGAGGAGGGATGAGTTGCCTTTGAATCCGCAAGTGTCTTTGCAACCATTTGAAAAGTGGGCAATTGATTTTTTAGGATTGATTCAACCTCTAGGAAAGAAGATGAATGTGTGGTATATCATCACTACGACTGAGTATTTGACCTGATGGACAAAGGCGCAACCTGTAAAATATTGTACATCCGCAACAGATGTGAAGTTCCTATTTGAATATGTACTAACCAGGTTCATTTTCCCAAATATTTTGATGAGTGATCATGGTATGCACTTCCTTAATGAAACAACCAGTGCACTGATGGAAGAATTCCAAGTGTATCATCAAAAGAGCATGCCATATCACCCTCAGGCTAATGAGATGGTGGAAGCGTTTAATAAGATATTAGAGAATGTGCTGACAAAGGTTTGCAATGCGTAGAGGAATGATTAGGACGTGCATGTACCAACAGTGTTATGGGCCTATAGAACGACTTGTAAGAAGTTGACTGGACAGACACCTTTCAGGTTGGTCTATAGCATAGAAGCAGTGATGTCAATGGAATATATTATACCTACTCTATGTATAGCGGCGTTCACAGGTATGGTGAATCGTGGAGCCTTAGAAGAGAGGCTCGCATAGCTGACAAAGTTGGAGGAAGATAAATTGTTGGCTGGATTCCATCAACAAGTTTAGAAGGAGCGTGAAAAGGCATGGCACGATCGACACATTAAACTGCGCACCTTCAAGGTAAACGATTTAGTTTTATTATATGACATCAAGTTTGATAAATTTCCAGGAAAATTTTAGATGCATTGGCTGGGGCCATATGTGATCAAGGAGATTACCGATGATGGAGCAATTTAGCTTTTTAAATTGAATGGAGATCCATTTCCTAGAAAGGTAAATGGCAGCTAATTGAAGCCATACACCAAGGATCCAGCCAGATGACTATATGATGGTAGCATAGTCTTAGCGCTCCAGGTAGCTGCAAGGAGCTGTGGGACTATAAACTACATTGCCCGGGCAGTAGAACTGCGCGATGAGGGGTCTGTGCAGAAAATAAGGGTGTCACAGTGTCAGCCAACGCACAAAGGGAGCTACTCTACAGGACGAGAGACTACGCAACGTAGCCAGAAAGTGACTGTTACTGTCACTATTCATGATTTGATTTCCTGAAGATGGTTAAGAGGAGTGGGCAACTGACATTTAAGGCATTTAAGGCTAAAATCAAGTGTGAAATCTTTGGAAATCTTCCGCCAATCTGGCATTTATGGACGGATTTTGGGGGGAATAGTCAAATTTGAATTCGAAATTGCCTATAAATTATAGATGGTCATCCAGCGAGAAACACGTAGCTTTTTGAGAATTTCTGTGTTGTGTTATCTATTGCAGATGAACCATGAGCTCTTTGAGGACTTGATTTCTAGTTATGTGTTTGATAGATTACTTGAGGAAACACAGAACCTCACTAACAAGCTTTATGTATGCACTAGCTGAGACCTCTAGTAATGGGGGCGTTCTCACCTATGAGGGAGTTGCCCCTGAAGTCATGAGTATGGATGTTCCTGTAGTAGTGCCTAAGGTGCCAAGGTCGCCCAAGCCAAATCTTCCGCCACCGAGAGAGGTTCCCAAGCCGAAGAAGGATAAACAGAAGAAGATGCTTCCAGTGCATGAGTCAACAAGGAAACATGCAGCCACACATGGTCAACAAAAAGAAAAGCCAACCTCACAGGAGAAAGGCAAAGTGATAGACCTAGAGGTTGAAGATGGCACGGAAGACATAGATGTTGAGGGGGTAGACCCCATTTCAAAGTTGCAGGAGTACATCCCTCTGTGCCAAGGCAAGATGAAGGTCCCGAAGGACCCTGATGAGGGACAGTTCCTCCTGAACACACCCCTGCTACCAGAAAAAATCACTTTTGAAGGTATGCGCTTGGCGCGCCTCCCACATATAAAACTTGAAGATTGGGATTTGGGAGCCAGTGAGCGGTTCCGCCACCTAGCTATTGATACCTTCATGAAGCGAGTTTTCTACAAGGAGTCTAGTATCACCGCGCTAGAGCCGGTGGAATGGATTCGTGGGGTAAACAAGGCAGGGTTGTTGAACCTCCTATGGGTGCCTCACTACCACCGCGCCACCATAACCTTGACAGTTATTAAGCAGTTAATGTGCCTTGTGCATGACTAATGTTTGTGGTTGACTGAGCCCATACCGATCAGTGATATGTTGATCCATAGGATCACATTGTTACTTCACTCTGGGTTAAATCCTACAAAGGCATTTGGAGAAAAGACAGGCAAGCACGACCTCACCTAGAAGATGAAGGATAAGTTCAAACTTGTCAAGAAAGCGCGTGGGTATTCCACCTCTAGTATTATTGACCCCGCAATGAAGGTGGCCACCCAAATTTCGGCGGGCAAAGTGATGAGAAAGTGTTGCGCGGATGAGGTGATGGCACTAGTGGTTTCGTTAGCAGCTCATTTTGTGGAGGGCGTACAGTTCAACTAGGTGCGCTACCTGTGCAGCGAGTTCCTCGCGAATTATAGAGAGGCACAGGACCAACGTAAAACTCTCCATTACCCATGGCTCTTATTGTCAATTATGTTGGTCGCATGGGATTTGTGGAGGACATCCAATTTCCTTCGATTCAAACAGATTTACCAGAAGCAGCGAATCTTACTTCGCTATGGGCCACAAAGGATGTTGTGCAGGTTCGAGAAACTAAAGTTTTTTGGGTATTAATGGAGATGAGAATTCATATGGTTATTAACTGAAAGACGCACTTGTCGCCAATCGTTTTTGAACAGTTATCTAGGTACGCGGAGTTCAAAGCAGACTTCCACCATGTGTACATCCAGGCGTTGAAGGATCCAGATCAGAAGTGGTATGATCTTCCTTACTTGGCTATAGATGATGCCATTGCCGAAGTCCTTAAGCGATGGCCAACAGATTGGAATACACCATCAGATTTAGCTGTCGAGACTAGCAAATCCATGGAGAAACAGAAAAAGGAAGCGGCCCGACTGAAGGTGCAGCAGTTGGCAGAAAAGAGGAAGAAGGAGACCGAGGACAAGGCATGCACAGAAGCAGAGCATGCCGCAAAGGAGAAAGAAGAGTAGGAAGACCGTGACTCTGACAGAAGTTAGAAATATCCTTCACACCAAACAAAGGATGAAGAACAGTCAGGGCAGGGCGACGGAGATCTGGAGAGCACTCCTTTTCACGTAAAGTGACATAGGGAGCAAGAAAAGGAGGGACAGTGAAAGAAGACCAAAGCCTCCAAATCATTGCTCGATCCAATCACCTTGACAGAGGGTGACTTGGAAAATATTGGAGATAAGGTAAGGGATGTGACAGCAAAACCGTTGAAGTAGTTCGAGCAGTAGTAGAAGAAAGCACTAAGTTCCATACATATGGATTTACATGAGCAGCAGATCCAAACAACCAAACTGCAAGCAAGTGCAAGGTAGAGCAACTCGAGCTCGACCAATTTGGCATTTGGAACCACTCAAGCAGTAGAGTTGGTTCGATCCTTGGATCTTCGGGCAATCGTGCTACTGAATGGAGCTCTGAGCATGGAGACAGAATCTAATAAGGCTATTGTTAGCACGTTGAGGAATGTTGTCCTCAACTTGGCCACTCTCCCAAGTGAATTCCTTCACACACTACAAAAAGGTGTGATTGTGGAACTTAAGGCCTGAGAGTAGCACGTGTTGAGCATGATTAGCAAGCAGAAAGTTGACAACGAACAGATATTCTTTGAGAAGACAGGCGCGCCAAAGGCTTGGAAGAAGGTTCAGGAGAAGAATGAGCACACCGCAGCAGTGGTCGCTAAAGCATACAGAACCATTCTGGAGCTGCATATCCTAGAAGAAGCATTAGTGGAGGCCAAGATTAGGAAGTTGGTTGTAGGTGTGCGCGATGCAAGGACATAGATGGCCAAGGTTTGGTTTGAACTGAACCTTAAAATCACAGAGCTTGAGTTGAGGTCACAGCCTTCAACTCCACTAGAGATCAGAGAAAAATGCGAAACCGATGTGAAGGATGCAGTTACAACAGTCGATGTTGCGGTGGCAGATTGCATCGCGCTCTTTGAGAAATCTATGGAGGTTGTTATGACTCTACAAGAGGATCCTAGCCTACAGAGGTTGAACACAGAGGCCCGGGAATTGCAGCAGCAATATGAAGAAGCAAGAGTGATGACGTGCACCGTTGTTATATCACAGTGAATGGATAAGTTGCATGAGGCAAAGAATTTTCTCAAACAGGTGGAGGCAGTGTAATGCAAAGAGGTTGTCCTCAAGGCCAGATTGGGGCCTTGGCTGGATGAGGTAAATGTTATCTCTACCACCATTGAAGAGAAGTTGGCAAGCCTACAGAGGACACAACGAAGGTCAAAGAAGATAGTGTAGGACCAGCAATCGAGCAGTTGGTTGAGAAAATCAAGCAGGCAGCCACACAGAGCATGGTCGAGGTAGCAGTAGCACAAGTCAAGCTGGGAGGTCTCCGCAGTAAGATCTCTGTGCCAGCAGAGTGACTCAAGGGTGAGTCACGATATTTGTGTTGGGGGCTTGTTGGGACAGGGTCCCCTACGGTTAATTTTGGGGAAAAATCCCAAGTTTTGGGACAGAAAGCCCAAGTTTTTGTTAATTAAAGTGTAAAGTCTCCACAAGTTGTGGTCGCGGAGTGCGTAGATAGTAAGTGTCATAAAGGGATTTTCCCTTCTTTTATGTAATTTTTGTCGGCTTGTATAGACCTACCCATGGTCCACAGACCATGGGATTGTATAAAAAGGAGAGTCTTAGAGAGTCTAAGTTCAGTCATAGGTGAAGAATGAATGTAAGGGGTCATTAGAAGTGAAGAGTGAAGACTCTTAGAGTAGAAGAGAGGCTCTGCAGCTATGTGCGCAGAGGCCTAGAGTAGAGTCTGCAGCTGAGTGCACGGACCCCTGCAGCTGAGTGCGCAAGGTAGTTTGAGTCTGTAAGCAAATCTAAAGTATCAATAAAGAGATTATTCTGGAAATACCTGTGTTTTGTCCATTTACTTCTGTTGTGAATGAATGCATTTATGTTCTGATGAATATTGGGCTTACGATTTAATATTGTATTGATGCACGGTTCTGCATAGTTTACATTGTTATATGAACACAAGTAATAATATCTGTTTATGCGAAGAATATCTTAATGCATGCTAAAGATATCAGACACTTAAGCTAATCTAGGTAATAACAGACTTATGAGTGATTACAGAGGCACGTAAGTAGTTGATTCACCTATTTAAGGTCTGTGAAATCTAGTTGTAGACCTTCGCAAAGGTCTAGAGGCTGGTAAGAGGAATTTATATCGATAAGCCTCAAGGGCTTATCGATCTATGCGAAGGAAGATTTAGGGCATAAAACAACATCATAACCATCTCTGGGTGTGGAAACTTGGTTCCATCATCCCCCATACTACTTCAGGTGAGACTTCAGTCTACGCTCTCTGGATTGATGCCGAAAGGTCCAGTAGTGTAGGGGCTTGTTTGGAAAACTTAACTCTAAACCTTGGTCAGGACCCACTAAGCCAACAATTGGCATACCCAAATCGTAGCTTCATCATCTGTCGATATTCCTTCCATTCTGCAAATTTTTTCTTATGTGTACCCCACCATCTAGCAGGGGTAGATCTTAGTGCGATGTCTAATGCCTAGAACCCATGATCCTTCGGTATATCCTTTTCAAATTTATCCAAAAATAAATTGACATCTTCTAAACCATCATAATACGATAAGTTGCATACCTCAATAGATATACATTGGAGTGACTTAGTAAGCATGTTGCATCGCAGTGATGATACCTCATGCAATTTGTTCTGCTGGTTCTCAAGCTCCTCATCTGAATCTGAATTGCAGGAGTTGTCCTTCTCCCAATTAATTCACCCATCTGCCATAGGGTTGATCCAATCCTCATCCCGCACAGTAAGCTTATAGATTTGCTCAATATCATCCTCCTCATAATAATCTCGGACTAGTTCTGTATATTGCACACCCTCGTCCAGATCCAATGGAACAATAACCCTTAATTCCTTTCTCTCAAAAGTCATGTTGCACTTATTTAGATTGATGACCACGTTCATATCAAATGCCCAATCAATTCCAAGTAGCGTCGGGTATGGATTAATGTCGTCCATTATTTCGATTACTTCAAAATCGGTTATGGTGCGCGCCCCTTCAATATCCACAATTACTCCATGTAGGTGCCCCATAGGAATAAGCTTTTGTTGATTTGCCATACTCAGTTGGATCAGGGACCACTATAGTACTAGTCTTCCCATTCTTTCCCAAGTTTGCTTCGGCAAAACATTTGCATCATATCCCAAATCAAGTATCACTTGGTCCATTTCAAATTCTCCAATCTGGACAGTCAATCTCATCTGCTGACCAGTACTTTTCCTACCTTTGTCCACCTTATGCATTGCATGTTATTCAGGTAGTGGCTTACCCTTGCCAATGTAGTTATCTATCAACTCTTGCAGTTCCTCTACTGTGTTTTGGTCCCTTAGGAGCTTCATGCAGGTTTGTAAGAAAGATGTTAACAATGATGGATCTACATCCTGCATAGTACTAACTGCTTCAAGCTTCTTCGTTCGTGTACTCTGAGCCTTTGATGTGGAAGCTCCTACGCCCGTGAAGCTCCTCTTCACCTCCATAAAAATTTTCCTTCACTTTATTCACATCAAATCCAGCGTCCTTGTTAGCAGCCTTGCATACACATACATTTTCCTCTAGTTTTTTTCCTTTATCCTCCCTGATAGCTTTACCACTCAGTGTAACAATATTAACACTGGGTCCATCTTTGTGTGGTTTTGATCTCATCATCTGGATGTTCTACGTAGGTTGTTCGGTCTGGGTCTTCTTTTCTTGCATCTTTGCTATGAGCACAGGACAATCCTCTATGGCATGATCAAACTGTTGACAATACTGACATGAGGAATGCGTTGGATTTTGACAATCTCATGCAAAGTGACCGGGTTCTCCACAATTGTAACAAATGATTTGACCTCAACCCCTTCTGGATCCTCCCCCTCGTCCTCTTCCTCATCCCTAGGATCCTCAGCATGCTGCAGTTGCGCCTTGATCCTGATGAAGACGTGCCTCTATTTGTACTCTATATGTTGGTGTCTTGTCCATCATTAATTCATAACTTCGGCAATTACACTCATCATGACCCACAAACTTACAAAAATTGAAAAACAGTTACTGGGGAGTTTGCAAAAACTTCTATAACAAATGAAAAGTATCCATCATATGTTTTCCTGTGATCTGGCTGATAGCGCACCATGGTACTACACATGCACTCATTCCAGGGGTACTTTCTAGCTTTAGGGGGATAGGACCTCCCCCAACTAGATAATTCTGATACACCGGGCAATGATCCTTGTCGTGACCATGGCCTTTGCATTTTAAACACCATACTTTCATGCTCGTCTCATTCTAGAATTATTTTCCCTTTTTGAGACTCTACAACTCCATATGCAGGCTAGCCAACTGCGACTAAATCTGTTGCACTCCCATATTCGTATCCTAAATAGGTGAGGCTCCCAACTTCATAGCAATCTCTAGTGCCTCAGCCTGTGTTCCATTCTTTTGCTGTGACAGTGGAATCTCAAATGGGGCAATAGCGAAGCAATATACCAATCCTTGTGTTGTTCATCTGTGATCTACATATTAGCCTATTGTAGCAAACATTATAACCTTTGATCGAAATCCCATGCAAACTCATCCACCTTCTGCTTGATCTCTTTGACTTCTGTTACCGACTGGGCTTGAGACTTAGGCTTTTTAAATTCATTATTTAGTGCATCCTTTGTATCTTTCAGTATTGTAGCTGGATGAGTTGAACAATACTTAATGTACCAGCTCAGCGCTCTATCTTGCAATCTTGTGACCAGTTGCGCTTTCTTCAGGTCATCATTTGTTATCTGCTGCGACTTCCACACAACATCTACTACAAACCAAAATTGTTCAGGGTCTTCTGTCCCTAGACCCTTGAATATGGGCATCTTCATAGCATTCACCATATTGAATATTGGAGGTGGACGTGGAGGTGATGGCAGAGGTGGAGTGGATGGATTACCCTGATTTACCGTTTGCAATGCACCTTTAGGTGTCTTCATACTATTACTTTCTTCATCACTATCATATGCTCCCAACAAAGGGCTGTACTCAAAACCTGAATCTAAATTTATTCTAAATGGCTTTCCACTTCGCGTAGCTCCTGAAAAATCTCGACTAAACATCAATTCAATGGCATAACCTGTTTCTCACACAATAGCATTTTAATCTAGGTTTTCAGGGACTTCAGATACTTACCTCTCAGCCTTTTGAAAAAACCAGCATTTAGCTTTATTGTTACTAACAGATGTATCGATCGCGAACTCGGTAATGAATCCACCCAAAATACTATTGATCCAATAATCAACAGCCCGGTGATCTCATTTTCTAAACCTTTCAGGTGCCTCACTAGCTCTGGAGTCCACACAATAAGGTTATCCAACTTCCATGTACCTTGACCATCTGCTAATTTAGACAACCATTCATATAACTCGCATGGAAAAGAGCATAAGAAAATTTTGTGTTCTTCTGTATACAGGTATATATTCAACCACTCTTCTTTCGACAGGCGTGGATTCCTATTTTCCTGGGCTGCAAACTCGTGCAGCTTCCTGTCTATCCACTTCTCGATCTCTTTCTTGGTCAGTATCCACTTATGGATAATCACATATTCCTCAGATAGATCCTGGTCCTGGAAATATAACCATTTTTTGGCTTGAGGGGGCTTGGACCCAAGTTTAGAGTTAGTTGTGCTAACCAACAAAACCCTACACTTCCATCCCTTTCGGCAATAACCTGCGTAGCGCAAGATGTAGTCTCACCCGATGCAGTATTGGGGGATGCTAGAACCAGGTTTCTGCATCCATACAACTATGTGATGTGTTTCTGTTACTTTTAGGGCTTTATTCCAACCTTCGCGAACTCTAACCCTTAAAACCCATAAATTATAGTAATTAGCAGTTAACAAATCCAAACTTTTCGCTAAGTGTTCTAAACATTCATAACATTGTGTAATGAAACAAATCTATCACTTTCGCGCATCTATTAAGTATTTTTTTTTATAATTTCAGTAAACAGAGCGAACATACAGTAACTTCAGAAGTAAATAATAACACACATATACAAAGATAATGCTCTAAAACAACCTTTATTGTGCTCAAATCTTCAATTACAGAGTCTTTCTACCCTACGCACATAGCTGCAAGGGCCCACGCACTCAGCTGTAGAATTACCAAGGTCTTCGCACACACAACTGCAGGAGCCTTCCCCTTCGCCCAAGTACAGAATAGGCAATACAGACCCAAAACTTGCTTATCTATGTTCTTCATTATCTAGACTGGATTTTCTATGACCCTCTATGACTTATTTTATATCTTCTTCTTTTACAATAACATGGTCTGGGAATAATGGGCAAGTCACAAAAAAACTTATCTCCTAACAAACTAAGGGGCTTTGACCTTCCTAAAGCCCCTTTGACTCCTATCGACATGCATGCTCTGCTCCTCAACATGCATAGACTTTAAAATAATAACAAAACTTTTATAAAATTGACCCCAGGGGACCCTGTCCCAATACTATTATTTGTAATTGTCACCTCCAAGCCGAATTTGAAAGCTTGAGGTGGAGTTCCATTAGAGGGAAACCTTCAACGAACACATAGTTGAACTAGAGATTCACTGGGCCACCCCGCCTTCGTCCTCAAGGCAAGCCACTACTCTTGGTAATGTTTATGCCCAACAAGTTTTAATAGGGCCTATAGTTGGTTTATTACTCTCCTAAAAGCTAATCAAAGTAGCTCCAAGTCTTTCTTTCTCTCCCTCTACTCACTCACTCTTTACTGAGTATTTCTTGAGTGTGTGAATGCCCTAGTCTGTGAATGAGGTCAAACTCCCTTCTATTTTCATCTTCTATGCTCCCTTCCCCTTGAGAGGTGAATAAGAGAATTGCCTCCTATGAGTGTGTCCTCCCCTTTCCTCCACCTTCTCATTTCTCTCCTGCACAACAATTTCCTCCCACTGTCCTTACTGCTAGCACAGTCCAATCTTCATAAATCATGTCCTCCTTTCCTTGTAATGTTTCCCAAGGAAACATGGTCCTACGTACTTCTCTTACATCCCAAATTCATTTTGAGAACCAGTCCATTAAAACGCACGAATCAACCTTTAATGGCTGACATAACTAGCTCAGGTTTTCCTACAACAAGGAAACCTTGAACATCACAAGCATGTAACCTCCTCAACCAACCAAGTTATGCTATTTAAATTAGAAATTCACTCAAGTAATCTCCTACCTCAAGCAATGGAATTTGTGTCCCTCTCTCAACCTTTTCATTAATAAAAGTATTTACATTGTGTACATGAGGATAAGCAATTTGGGTTGTTACAGACCCCTCCCCCTTGGGGGAACACCGGCTTCAGTGTTCAATTACACATATACACTCAACATATTTAAAAAATAGACATGGTGTTTCATGGAGCTTTATAGACTCAACTCATTTACAATGCTTTATGCGTTTTCTTTAACCAACAAACAAAATATGATAATCATCCAGTTAGAATTCAGCTGTCAAATAGAAGTGTGATAGACTTTAAGTCATCACTCAGTCATTTTCCCCAATTATATCATCAAATAATACTATTTTTTAGTAGTCATCTTTTCTTTCGAATGACCTCTAACAACCATATCAGACATAATGGCATATATATATATATATATATATATATATATATATATATATATATATATATATATATATATATATATATATATATATGCAATACAAAAGTTTCCATCAGCATAATCATATATGCAAGATCTAAGTGTACATGAAAATATAGTAAATGGTTAAGAGAACTCCGTTATGGTCATTTTCCTAGCTACCCATATCTCTATCCATTATTCTCATGGACTCAAGCAACCGATTATGTTGTTACAGTACTTAATCATGGTCACAACAACCATTAGCTCTTGCCAAGTAAATATAGGGTTTAGATGACTCCCTGAGTGTAGCCAAGCATGCATTATGTAACCCTTTCACTCTAGTATTGTTTTCATTTTTACTTGTTATTATGTTCAGGTCCATATCCCAACAGTGTTCCATTTTTCCTGGAACTTTACTCGACATGTCTCCCCTCCATGCTTATCAAGCACTACCCTTTTCAGGATTTTGTGACCTTCTTGGCATTACAACCTCCTTATTCCAAGATACCCAAGCATGCAATTCGAAATTTGAAAATAAAAAACCAAGGCAAGAGGAAGGAGAAAGGAAATTATTGAGAAAGGACATGAAATTCACAACAACATTCATACACAAAACCGCAAGAAAAACAACCTCATAAACAAGGACCAAAAATAGCATGATAACCAAGATCAAAACTAGCATGACCATTCTCAAGTCCAAAACCAAAATGATATTAATCCACTAAGTTAAGAAATTAAACCCACAACACATAAGCATAAAATAAAGTAGTACCCAAAAATCAACTCAATCTCCATGAGTCCAGTATTCATGGTACTCTCAATCATCATATAAACATGCCTATGTATACATATACACATATATTCATACACCACATTAGTTCAAGACTTCTTTAAAAGGATAGAAACAACTTTAAAGTCTTATATTCCCCAAAGTTCATAGGGAATATTTCCAACACATATAGTTGTGTGTCAAGGAGCTTGAGGGAGTGTTCCCTCCTCATTCTCGATGTCTTGCATTGTTGATTCATGTTCCTGTGGCTCATAGGGGCTATTGTCATATTTCTTCTTCTTCTTGCAAGGAAGTCCTTTTTCAAATTATCTTCTCCACAGTTCTAACAAGAGAACATCTTCTTCTCCCTTTCAGCCTCATGAGGCTTCTTCCTGCTATTACCATTCTTCCTTTTTTAGGATTCATCTTGGTATGTCATCTCTTGTAGCTACTTTTGCAACACAACATCACACTCAACCAATTCTTGTTGTTTCCTAGTGAGTTTTCTAAGTTTTTCAACCTTGCAGATATTCATCTCATCTTCCAAATATTTGAGCTCAACCTCTATATTCTTGAAGGTTCTTTTCCTTTGGAGGGATGCCCCTCTTCCTCATTCTTGATGGACTTGGTCTATGTATTGTTACATAATGCCACAATACATGTTTCCCTTCATTTCCACTGAGTCTTGCTATGTGCTTCCACATACACTCAACTATTAGTTCATAAAATAAATTAACAACACATATTCTAGTTTTCATCTTTACCATGTTAGGCCAAGTATGTAATCCTGCAACTATCACACATCCTTAAAATCATCATTAACCACGTATCATAAAGCAGTAAAACCACCTGTTAAACCTCCCATGAACCTCAACAAATTCCTACCACTTCATTATGCAGATTAGACACTTGGTAGGATGGCATACCATCCAAAGCCCGGATTTCACCCCCATCGGGGTTTATCTTATCTTCCTCCAATAAACCCTAGAGATATTAAAAATCTTCCTCCAAACTAGAAAGATGCCAACTCACATCCATATCAAGAACACAAGATTTGCAACCCATATTCACCAAAATGTCTGCAACTTTATTACCCTCTCTTTTGGAATGTTGGACTATGACATATTCAAGTCGAGAAAGTAACATGTTTATACTTTCCATTGCACCTTCTAATCTCCAACTTTTCATTATTTTATTGGGGGATTTCCTAGTTAGGAGTCTTTGCCCACATTGAATTGTAACCTGCAAATCTCCATCAATTTGTATCGAATGAAATCTCTCACGGACAACTATTTGGATACCGTTCTCCAAAGCCAAAAACTCTGCCAAACTATTTCTAATCAAATCACTACTTTGAGCAAAGACACACAATGTTGATGAGTTACAATCTCTAAAAACACCTCTAAATATAGTCGTGTGAGGGTTACCCTTTGTCGTGCCATCAAAATTTGATTTTGTGAATCCTCTTGGAGAAGGAGAATATGAAATATTAGAAGAGGTATTCTGGACCATTTGTTCCTTAAAAGAGCTCATATGTTGATTCAAATTTAATTTGTGGAGAATCTCAGCCTCATTATTGTTGGCCTTCCAATGATCTCTAGACCAAGAGTGAGCAAGGATCATTTCTCAAATATTTTAGATAATGGCATCTTTAATCATGTCATCCCTTCTCCTTTTAGCTCAAAAAATCCTATCATTCCTTTCCTTCCATGAATTCCAAAGAAGGAAGTATTTTTCCAAGATTCAAGCTTTATTGATTATACGGTTCTTAAACATAGAAAAGTTCCATTGCACAATAAAGTCAACCAAAGTATTCCTTATCTCAATGTCAGTATCAAAGATGAAATACAGAAAAGACCATACTTTTTTAGCAAAGGAACAAACGACTAGTAAATGTTCCATCGTCTCTTCATCCAAATGACATAGGAAGAAATGAGATGGCTCCTCAAATACCTTCTTCTTGATGTGATCACAAGTAAGAATCTTGCACCTTCCCACCAACCAAAGGAATAGTGAAATTTTTGGCCAATGAATTCTATGCCAATATTTCTCCAGATTATATCTGTCCAAACCAGGATGATCAATTTGAAAGACATATACTTCTTTTACTGTGAACATGGCCACTAGGACGCAATCCCCATCGCAATATATCACAATCTTGTGAGACTCTTATATTCATTTCCAGTAATTCTTGTTGGAGGTTATGCCAAGGCAAAGCCATGGGTGAGCATGGCCAATATTCCTTCCCTTTCCACTTACACCAAAGAGAAGAATATGAATCTGGCTTCCAAGAATCACTAAACCTCCATGCATCCACATTAGATGTAAATATATTCAAATTACTAAATTCGTATCGCCTAACAAGTCTTGGTAATTGTTTACAGGCATCATCCCATAACAGAGCCAAGCTACCTTCTCTAACTTCCCAATTTTCTTACAATTTCACAATTCTCCTATGCCATAACCATATACTAGAACCCACAATATAGGAATTGAATCGAATTCTTTCTTCTTGCATCATACAAGGAGAAAAATTCCTTATCCAAATTTTCTTCCACAATTTGTTGCCCCTATCACCCATCACCACCATTTTTTTTCTCCAAATGTAGCAGTTAATATTGTTGGGTCTTGTAAATTTAGACCTCATGCTAGCTTGGGCTTTACAAGTGTCTCCCATGCCACTAAGGACCACCTTTTTTATTTATTTGATCTCCACCAGAGACATTCATGGCACTTTGAAGAAAAATTGTTCCAAACTTCTTTATGCCCAAGCATAACCAACATCTATTAAATTGGCATAGACCGAAGAACTGATTTTGTAAGAATCAATCTTCCTTCAAAATTAAGGGCTCGAAATGTTCAATTGTTGAACTTGTTTATAAGTTTTGATAGAATATCTTTCTAGCACAAGATTATTTTAGGATTTAACACTAAAGGAACACCCAAACATTTAGAAGGAAGTAAAGCTCTTTGGAATTCAAGTAATCAAGCTAAATGAACCTAAATAGACTCCTTGCAGTTAAAAAAAGAAAATCCTAGTCTTGTCATAGTAATAATAGTACCTGGAGCCTCCATAAAGATCGAAAGCAACGAGCATATTTCCTTCACTTCTTTGAGTGTAGGTTGACCAAATAGACACACATCATCTACAAATTGTTGGTGAGTGACTAGAAGATCGTCACCAAATAACTAAAGACCTTTTAGGGATCCCTTAGAACATGACTGATTAAAAAATATTCCAAGCACTTCTGTATTCAATATGAATAGGAATGAATATAATGGATCTCCCTGACGTAGTCCATGAGATGAATTAAAAGAAGAAGACAGAGAACCATTAATCAAAATTGAGTAAAATAGGGTTGAGATAAGAAAGCGTATACAAGAAATCCAATGGCAAGAAAATCTAAAAGTGTATAGAACCCGCATCAAGTAATCCTAGCTAATCCTATCATAGGCTTTGGACAAATCAAGTTTAATCATCATACCCAGTTTCTTTCGAATCTCTAAAGAGTAGAGAATCTCATTAACTATTATAATCTCATCTGAAATATATCACCTTCCACAAAACCATTTTATTCTGGAGAAATAAGGTCCTTAATAAGTGGTTTCAAACAATTAAAAATAATTGTAGCTATGACTTTGTATATAACATTACACAGGGAAATCGGTCTGCAATTGTTGACACCTAATCATGAGGATTGGGTGAATATAATGTAAATAAATAAATAAGTAATATGAACAATCATCGGGAGATGAAGTGTACAATCTCTCCCTCATGTATATAATGAAGACCAACCTAAAGGAATAAACATACGAATCAATTTTGCTTTGAGGAGTTACTGCCTCGTGTGACATGGTATCAGAGCCGGTGCCATTTTTGGCTTTCCTCTACTTTGTAACTCCCTATTCTGCCTATGTTCTACCTTGCATACAAAACTTTGCTCCTTTGCTCTCCATTTAAAAGCGCTTCTCCATACAATATGCTACCCATTCAAAAGTGTTGTCCATATAATACGCTACCCATTTAAAGCGCTGCTCCATATAATATGTTGCCCATACAAACGTTGGTATTAGTTTCCTGACATTTTCTCTCAAGCCTACCTGCACCATTGACTGCTACACTGCTCGATACCTGCACCATTGACTGCTACTGCTACGCTGCTCGATACCTGCCTTGAACGCTACTGCCATTCTCCAAAACAAACCTAAACCCTCTCAGAACCTCTGGTAACAGCGCAGCGAAAATGTGGTGATATCCTCTGGCCTTCGTGGTGCCTCCACGCAGGATAATTTGATTGGTTGAGTCGTTCTGTCTCGTTGGAGAGATCCTTTGTAAATATGTTGCGTTTAGCTCCCAATACGCTGCTATGTTTGGCATCCATATCATATCACCCCTCCTACGTGTTTTAGAAATCAAAGCATCGCAGTAGGAAGGATTGTTTCTTAGTGAAGGACTGGTATTTTCCTACTATTGTCTACATTTTGAGTTGGCTCCTGTAAAATCTGGAAATTGTGTGTTATTTCTTTGAAAATCGATTGTTTTTCTAAGTAATGCATTGAAGCAGTGTAGTGTTAAATAGTCTTGAAGAATTTGTTGAACGACGGACCGTGAATGCCTCTTGTGGATCTGTGGCAACAACTTTAAGAAATTGCATCAGAATAAAACGATAAAGAATGGATGTAAATTATAAAGTGTTGGCATATGCGTTGAGGCCTGACAGTTCTTTTATTTACGCTGCTCCATTGAAGTTTGAATGTTGTATAATATGATTGTTAACGTAGTTCTTGTATTTATGCTGCCTGTTATAAGTCAATGTATACGTTAATACACAGTTCTTGTATTTGCGCTTGAACGTTGGTTAGTGTATTACATTGAACGTTGGTTGTCGGAGCAGTCTAGTTTCTTGAATGCGTTGTACAGTTTTTTTTGTGTATTGAAGCTGCTCCACAATATATTTAGGCTGAATTATATTAGGCGGAAGTTTTTTTGTTACAGAATGCATTCAATCATATCCATGGTGGGAATAGTTCTCATTGGGAAGGATAACTATCCTGAATGGTCCCAGATGATAAAACACACCCTCATTTTCAATGAGTTGTGGAAAGGAGTGTGCATTGGAGACGGAGACAAAGAGCCAGAACAACGTAACTTAGACAAAGAGCTCGCCATTTGGGAAAATAAGAACAACAAAGCTTATGCATTATCGCTTTTCTCAAGCCACTTTATCCTACTTACTCCAATTATCTTGAGTCATTGCAAGAAAATGGAAATCTCAAAGATATCACCTTTGACTCTCTTGTGAAAAAGTTTGTTGAAAGAGAGAAAGCTTTTGGAAAGAAGACAACCCCTGAATCTTCTGAAGAGACTATGTGCCTTGCTCATAAACAAAAGAATCCTACTAAAGATGCTTCCAGAGGAAGAGGTGGTCGAAGAGGAAGAGGAAGATATTTCAGAGGCAGGGGGGGCAGACACTCTCAAGGAGAAAAGGCAGATTTGCACTGCATACGCTTTAAAAGAAATGGATCACATGATGCCTCTACATGCAAGTTACCATGGGACAAAATTAAGCAGCAAAGAAACCAACAAAAAGGTAAAACTAATGATATAGACAAAGGTAAAGCACCTAAATCCGCTCACTATGTTGTGGCACAATGTAATATTGGAGTAAATGAAGATTTATTTAATGCGTCACTTGCTTCTTGGAAAAATGATTGGTTGCGTGATTCAGGAGCAACCTGCCACATGACTCATAGAAAAGATTATTTTGAAGAATTTACTAACAATGTTGATGGAGCAGTATACTTTGCAGACCAATCAAAAATCAAGCCATCAAGGCTTGGCAAAATCAGGCTTCAATTGCTTGGTCTTCCAGACTTTCTTCTACATCATGTTCTCTATCTCCCACAGCTGAAGAAAAACTCGTTGTCCTTGCTCCACATCTGCCAGCAAGGTCAATCCATTCATATGTTTGATGGCAAGCTTGAGGTGAAAAAAGCATCTGGCCACTCACTTGTCATGAGGGGAATAGTAGAAGAAAGGTTTCTCAAGCTGCAAGGAACCTCTGATCGTGCACAACATTTCTCATACAATTCTCATTATGAAGAAGGTACATTTCCATCAAGTTTATTATGGCATGCTAGATTTGGACATTTTAACTATGACAGCCTCCGCTTGTTGAAGAAAAATGGTGTTGCTGGTTTGCCTACGATTCCTAGGAAACTTAAGCAATGTGATGCTTGCATTCTAGGAAAGCATAACAAACAGTATTTTCATGATTCACATTCAAGAGAACATAGAAAACTTGAACTCATTCACTTAGATTTATGTGGTCCAATGCTTGTTCCTTCTGCAAATGGAAATAAATATATGATGACATTTATTGATGACTACACCAGAATGTGTTGGGTTTATTTATTGAAGAACAAATATGATGCTTTTCAAACATTCAAGAACTTTCATAAATGGATTGAAAATGATTCACAATCTCATATTAGGTCTATTCGCACTGATAATGGAAAAGAATACACATCTAATGAATTTGAAAACTATCTTTGCCAACATGGGATCAAACTTCAAACAACTGTGCCTTATAATCCCCAATAGAATGGTGTAGCTAAAAGAATGAATAGGACAATCTTAAATATGGTACGATCCATGCTTTTCTTCAAAAATGTAAAGATAATGTTTTGGGTTGATGTTGTTCTATGTGCTGCATATATAAAGAATAGATGTCCATCTAATGCTATAAGAAACAAGGATAATTTTGGATTACATTTATATGATAGGACTGGTTTGTTTGTTTTTGCTTTCTGCATTATAAGAATAGTTAGGATGAGGGTGGAAGGAAAAAAAAACTATATATTTTTTCACTAGTTACTTTCAACTATTTTTGAAATAGCTATTAAAGTTGAAAAACAGAGATAAGGTTTGTATTAAAAGGAATTATATATGTACGTGGAAAGAGGAATATATATATTTAAAATATAAATAATGAATGATATTATATTTTAAAGATTAA
>APFE031022389.1:149610-170752 GCA_000404065.3 Pinus taeda
GGGGTAGGGGACAAAACCAAAACTCTTACTCATAAAAAGGAAAGAGCTACTGTAAACAAAAAAAAAATAAATAAATAAAGGGAAACCTAAGAATAAATAGATGGGATCTAATAACTGAACCATAGTCTTTATTAAGCGTCTTGGACATTTTTTCAATTTCAATGGCCTCCCTCAACTTACGGTGATGGAAGTGATTGATCTAGGCAATGACCTAGGAAGTGATTGATCTAGGCAATGACCTAGGAGTCCTCGATACGAATGTGGTGCTTAGTCTTCTCTGCATTTTAATTTATATTAAAAATATATTTTAATAAATCTAGTTATAAAAATAATATATATCAATAAAAAATAAAACACACACACACACACACATATATATATATACAACTTGAGTGGGCCTAATGGTTAAGATCATGTGTTTTCTCTTATGAGCTCACAGGTTCAAAATCCGAGGGGTAGAGTATGTATGTCTTCATAGGCTTAACAGTGAAATCTCCTCGGAGGTGGGTCCCTTGTCCCACAAACAATGGGGTCTCATTACTTGTTTATTATATCATAATTGTTTGACATGTAAATCAATTTTTTAATAACAAACTTAAAACAATAATTATGAATGCCTTATATTCTACAAAATCTAATTCTACTCCTTAGTCATTTAGTTTGGATGTGCTTTTAGTATGGTTATTCACATTTATGATTTTGAGGTATTTATGTCTTTTTTTGGTTTTTTTTTAAATGATGATAAAGTTACTTGTTTTGTTTTTTGTTTTTTTTTAATAAGTGAATTTAATGATTAAGAATATATGTTTTCTTTAAAAAAATTATGTATTCAAATCAAATAGAAGTAAGATATATACATCTTTGTAAATTGTAATAATTAAAATTTGGAGGGAGTTGGGGTAGAATTTTTTATTATTTTAGTCTTATGTTGACCTAGATAGATTTTGGTAAATTGGTTTCATATAAAATCACAATAGAAATAAATTAAAACAATTTTTTCTTCCAAGCCTTAGTCATGTATTTTGCAGGTGGTTTCCACATTTTCCTTACCTTGTGATTGATAACTTGAGTCCATTCTTTTGAGTTGCCTTGAATGGAAATGTTGATTCCCTTGTCGTCTACATTTCCAAATAATTCAATATATGTTATGTGTATAGATTTACCTTCTTTGTCACTTAATTTGATCATGGATTAATTTATTTATGGTTAGAGTCATTGCTTCTTATGCTTTTTGGGAGGGGAGGAAACTCACCTTTCTTTCCCTCCTTTTCACTAGATTAACACAATTTAAATAGTAGAAGAAATATTGTACAATTTTCCTTCTTCTTGAATAAATTTTGAAGTTGTTGTTTTGTTGAGAATCAAGGTGTCTTCAAGGCTCTTATGGTTCCCTTAAGATTGACCTAGTCTAACTCGCTTGTTAGAGGAGAGGTCATTTGAGGGTTCGACATAAGCTCCTTTTTTCCCAATAAACGGTGTTGTTCTATTACTCCTCTCAAATGGGGGGCTTTTAATGGTTCCTCTTTCTCATTAGGAGGCCTCCTAACTTGCTCAGGTTGGGACAATGCATTGCTAAATGTCCTATGTTGAAGCAAATTATGTAAAGAAATTATATTTTTCATTTAATTAAGGAGTTGGTGTACAAACTAGAACTTTATGACTAATCTTATGGATGCAAAAGGACTTTTGGAGAAATCCATAACGAAACAAATTAATTTCAACACTTTAGAAGTGGAACTTGCCAATTTCACATAAAGGTTCATAAGATCAAAATTGGAGGGGTGCATTTGTAAGCCCTACCTAGATTGAATTAGTGGAGAGGGCATTTATCAATGGGTTGAAAGTAAGGAACCATGGTTTCATGCAAAGGTTAGTGTGCCCCCAAAAATAGTGCCTGAGTTTAGGATCAACCTTTTGTTCAAGGATGACTCAAATGCCATAATGAGAAATTCCTGACAAATAGGTAGATAAGGTTCTTATTTGATCAAGGAGTTATAGGTAATGAAAATCCACTTGTGAAGTTATAGTAATCAAGGCTAATGTCCATTATGTTGACAAATTTACCTAGGTTAAAGGTGAAACTTCATCTACTCAAGGGTACCAATGTCCACATGGATGCAGGGCGTTATTGGGGTCTTTACCATTCAGATTTGATATTGTGAAGCAAATTCTTAACCTATGATGCATAAGTTTTCAACACATGGAAATGTTGGAAACATGGGTATGAATGTTTAGAACATTTAGAAACCTCAACCAAATTCGAAAAATGGAAAGAACCGATTCTATATATCCAAAATTAGAAAAGAACATAATCCATTAATCTTAAATACTTAATAAATAACAAATTTACTTTTGTATTTTCTTGATCAAGGATATGACCAAAGTTACATGACTAGGAAAATATTGAACATACTATTCATTTAAACCTAATATGTTGAATTGTAAAAAAAAATAATAATAAATTTACCATAATTTGTTGATTTTTTAATTAAAAAATTAAATTTAAATAAAATTTATTTAAAAGTAATAAAATATTAAAAAACTATCATAATAAGTTTCTCTTTGTCATCTACTTAACAATACCTTACTATCACTACTTGATTGCTCTTGGGGCTATTTGAGATTGCTCTCATTATTGGATCTCATTCTAGTGATGTAATTGATCCTCGATTTTACACCAAAGAGTTGAAATATCAAGGTTATGGTTTGGCATTCATGGGGATTGCAACTTGTGCAGGTCAAGAATTTTTGTCTCATAGTTCCTTTTGTCACACACTCATAGGGGCTCAAATTTTTTGTTTCCCTAACAATCACATTCATAGGAAGCTTGCTACAATATCCAATTAGATGGCCCAACTATATTCCATGGGGTTTATTTACATGACCCATCTATCCTCAAATTGACATGGAATTACATTGGTTAAACACAATATAAATGGGTGATACAGGGAACGTGAGGAAACTAGTTCCTAGAACACCTCAAACTGATTGGAAAGTTCCCATAAAATACACTACACTCCTGGAATATTCCATTCACTTTGAGGATGTTTTGTACTTGTTCCCAAACTCCCAAAAATGTGGGAACAACAAGAACCAAGTTGCTACTAGCTTCTTAACCTAATGAAATCCCAATAGAATTCATGGAAGGAAGAGCTTCTTTGAGGGATTTTAGAAGACTTTTCAACCTATGTTAGTCAACACATAATTGACTTCCATTGAGGAGATGGCTCCAAGGCTATGTCACAAGGTTCGTCAAACTTCAAGCTTGAGATTTCAAATTTGGCAAACCTATTTTTTTTTTGATGTTCAATGAACCTCATAGTCATTGACCACGTCCATAGCTCAAAACTCATAACCTCATGTTACAATTAAGGTTGTAATCTATATTTGCAGTTTCCAAGTCAGTTGATTAGGGGCTTAATATTTAGCTCAAAAATCAAATTTCTCAGAATGGCTCATAACCTGAACGACCACATCCGTCTCAGCAAAACAATCCTAACGCAACTCATTTCACTGAAAACCGAGTTCGTATGAGGAAGTTATTGAGTTTTGACTGCTTTGCCAAACATGAGAAATTTAAAAAAAAAGCACAGTCACTACACAATTAGCAGTCTGTATTGCTGACATGGCAAGTGACTATGCAAGGTCAAAGTTAGGTCAACATCTAGTCAGAGCTCGCTAAGTGTCAAGTTTTTATTAGGTTCACAGGTTGGTGACGTTGCAAGTTTTTAGTGGTTGAAAGTGGTCCAATGAGGAGGGGACAAGTGGCAAGCTCGGAGGCGGCCATGTGTCCCTACCCAAAGGACCAGGCTCGGCATGTAGTGGAACAAAATTATATGGCAGGACGGGGGGTCGAACTCGGGACATACCTCCAACAAACTCTGTGCCATACCACTACACCACAACTTGTTACTTAACATGTATTATTGTCTGCATAAACTTAAATTTTAATAGTTTTAGAGTTAGCAATTAGGAGGGCCAGCCCTCCATGTGATCGCTCCGACGAAACATGTTACGGTTAACGTTTACACCATCGGACAACGCGATACAACAAAATCGCTAAATTTAATGTAAATGCATGTGACCTCTCCTCTGCAGAAACCGTCAGGCTAATGATTTTGGGATCGTTAGCGGAAACCGTGCCAGAAGCCACGACATGTGCCAACTCATGAAGACCGCCAACGTTAAGTCTAACGGTTACCTTAACTACGCGCTTAATGTGCTAATCCGTAGTTTAATATTAATGAAACTCGAGATTAAATTAGCGGCATGTTTAGTGGATCCGATAAATTCGGAGGTTCCACCAATTTTAGCGGAGCTAACTGGAGTTCCTCTAATTTTGGATAAGGTTTTCTAGGGAAAAACAATTTGAGTCATAACTGGAGCATTTTTCGACCAAATTGAGCTCAAGAAAAGGTGTTCCTAACTAATTTCAACATTCTGAACACATTGGAACGAGTTTTAGGAGCAGTAGAGCTTTGTAAATAGAATTTTTTTTTCCATATTGAGCTAATACAAAGGCCCAAGCCTTGGAAGATGGACCAAGGAGATGTAGCACAGGAGGGGTGAACTCCTTCATCAAAACACTATTTTAAGTGTTCAAATTGATGGTTTGTTGTACTTTGAATTATTGTTGTTCAACACTTGTTTTTGATGATATTTTGTTCATGTTTTTCACTTAAAACTTGATTAAATTTATCCTAATTTAAACAAGAACGCAACAAATTACAGTGATAACCATAAACACAGAGATGCAGTGGAAATAATATTTCATTTCATTAATGTAAAATATTGAAATATGCTTACAAACAGAATTGGAAATAAACCAGCTAGGGCGATGGTAGCTTATCTCTGAGAAGATATGTGGCAACTACATGCCTCTGAACTCTGTTACAATGAGGCTTCAAAGGCCTATTTATTGTTGAGAAACAATGGAAAACCCTTAACATCCCAAAACCTAACCCTAGAAGATGAAATGCCAAATTGTGGGCCCCGTTTGGGTAAATTGGTACATCAATTTCCCGAGGTTGTAACTTTGGCACCCGATCTTCGTTTGATGCGTACAATAGCTCATTAGAAAGATCTATCCGAGAACTATAACTTTGGGAAGAGCAACATGGGTCCATGGACCCATGTTGCTCCCAGATTTCCCAAAAAACATCGTTTAGGGCCTCAAAATGGCTCTGGAAGTTTAAGGCCCGAAAAATCACTAAAAATAGTAAATTGTGCTACAATTACGAAAACTAAAAAAAAAACTGAAAGAGACAATTGTGGGGGTCCAAGTGGGATAGGTGGGTGGCCACCAACATCCACCTGGATCATTCCTCCCCCCTTAGGAAGCAATGGTCCCCATTGCATTGAGTTCCTCCATCTGTTGAACTTGGTCCCTAGTGAGCTGTTCTGCAATCTCGGATGTGTCCAGTAATGGTGGGAAGCATGGTCGGTGACAGTCCACATTGAAAACTCGGTGCAAGCAAAGGAATGGGGGAATGTTGTGCTCCAAAGCTTTTTTCCCACACCCTTGGTAATGGTGTACGGACCATGTCAGAGTAGGCGAAGCTTCTGATGGGCTCTTGTAAGGCGTTCTTTTTGCATATGTAACTAGACTTTGTTGCCCACTTGAAGGTGTGGTACCCCTGTGGGTGAGGGGAAGTTGTTCCTGTGTTTTGTCATAACCGTATTCCTTTGTTGTTGTTGCTGCTGCGTGGAGGAACCCTTCGTGGGGGTCATGGATGTGGTGACGATCTTCCCCTTACTTTGGGAGCGAATCAGACAGAAAATGAATTTCCTAGTCTGGGAGATGAGCTTGCTGCCTTTCTTAGTAGAGATCAAAGAGGTGGCGGTAGGTGGGGCTACCTCCAATATCCTGTATAATGAATTATCCAAAGAAATAATGACAGCGCGAGGCCTTGACTCATACATAGCATGTCGCCTCCACAAGTATGGTTGGCCTAATAATACATCACAAACATCCAGAGGTGTAACATCACACAATACCTCGTTTGTGAAGGGCTTGATGCTGTAGGGAAGGTAGCACTGTTAGCAAACTTTGAGATCTCGTCCTTCATGAAGCCACCCGATACTATACGGTTGCAGGTGTGGTGTAGTCGGTAGGCCCAACCACTTCACGATCTCTACTGAAATGAGGTTCTTTTGGCTGCCACTGTCGACAATGAATTCCAGTGGCGAACCCTTCACCCACATCTGTGAGTGGAAAAGACGCTCCCCCTCCTCTGGGTCTTCGGGCTCATTCTTCTGGATCTTGGTCGTGGCAACAGTGACATTGGGCTCCGCATCAATGATCTGCTTCCCTTTGCCATTCCCCTTGTTAGGTTCTGACACAGGGTCAGAACATGCATCTGATTTGGAAGCCTTCAACTCGGCCCACTAGCGACTGCTTGGTCCGACACTCACTTGTGTTATGAGTGGGACCCTTATGGAACTCACACCACTTTCCTGTGTCCTTTTTCGACATCGTGGTGTTGTTCTTTTCTAGCAGCTTTGACAGGCTGTCTTGGGTCACCCCACCTTGGCTTTATCCTTTGGTCTTCGGATTTGCAGATCCAAAGTCTCGCTTCTTCTGTTTGAACTTTTGCTCGACTTTGACAGTGTATCGGTACGTCGTGCTGACCGGGGAGATGTTCAGGAACTCCATCTCTTCTTGGATGTATCTGTGTAGGCAGCCGCGGTATTTGAGTACCAAATGCAGCTCAGAGTCCTTGATACCCAACTGTGTGTGAAGGGTATGAAAAATGTTTGTGAAATCCGGCACATCTTGGTCCCTTCCCTGCTACAGTGTGGTCCATTTGATGTATTTGCCCTCATAGCTTTTGACAGGGTAGTACTTCTCCTTGACGACATCCCAGAATGAATCCCAAGTGGGTGCGGCTGAAAATAGTGAGCTTTCATTATTTTGCTCGTAGTAGGTTTCCCACTAGTCCTTGACGTGGGGGGCTGCTTTGAGAAGAGCGAAAACAATCTTTTCCTGACTCGAAAAAATATGAACAGAAAAATACCTATCTAGTAAATTTAACCATTTATCTACGTCTTCTGCATCTATTTGACCCTCGAAGATGGGGATTTCAAAACTAACTTGTACCTTAAAGGGTGTGGCGTTTCCAGAGTAGCTGTTGGAAGTCGATGCATCACCTCTGGGTAGCCGCTGAAGGATCTGCGCAAAGTTGTCCATCATCGCGTTCCTTTGCCGCTCGAGGACTTCTTCGAGCAAGATTTTAATAGGATCTCATGCTCCCTCGTCTTTCTTCTCATCTGCCATGGGAGGCCGTCAGGGTTTGCGAGGTTGGTCTTACAAAGGTTCGACCAGTTCAAGCCCTAACTCCTTATATCCCGACCTCGTTGGGGACATGCAAAGAAAAACAGAGAAAAAGCAGACCGCTCTAATACCACTGATCTGGATTTAAACAGGAATGCAACAAAGTACAACGATAACCATAAACACAGAGATGCGGTGGATATAATACTTCATTTCATTAATGTAAAATACTGAAATATGCTTACAAACAAAATTGGAAATAAACTAGCTAGGGTGATGGTAGCTTATCTCTGAGAAGAGATGTGGTGGTTACATGCCTCTGAACTCTGTTACAATGAGGCTCAAAGGCCTATTTATTGTTGAGAAACAATGGAAACCTTTAACATCCCAAAACCTAACCCTAGAAGATGAAACGCCAAATTGTGGGCCCCGTTTGGGTAAATTGGTACATCAATTTCCTGAGGTCGTAACTTTGGCACCCGATCTCTGTTTGATGCGTATAATAGCTCGTTAGAAAGATCTATCTGAGAACTATAACTTTGGGAAGAAAAACATAGGTCCTTTCCCAAAAAACGTCGTTTAGGGCCTCAAAATGACTCCGGAAGTTTAGGACCCAAAAAACTGCTAAAAATAGTAAATTGTGCTACAATTACGAAAACTAAAAAAAAATGAAAGAGATAGTTGTGCGGGTCCAAGTAGGATAGGTGGGTGGCCACCAACATCCAACTTGATAATTCCTCTCCTCTTAGGAAACAATGGCCCCCATTGCGTTGAGTTCCTCCATCTGTTGAACTTGGTCCCTAGTGAGTTGTTCTGCAATCTCGGATGTGTCCAGTAATGGTGGGAAGCATGGTCGACGACGGTCCACATTGAAAACTCGGTGCAAGCAAAGGAATGGGGGAATGTTGTGCTCCAAAGCATTGTTTCCCACACCCTTATTAATGGTGTACGGACCATGTCGGAGTGGGTGGAGCTTCTGATGGGCTCTTGTAAGGCGTTCTTTTTGCATATGTAACCAAACTTTGTTGCCCACCTGAAGCTTGTGTGGTACCCCTGTGGGTGAGGAGAAGTTATTCTTGTGTTATGCCATGACCGTATTCCTTTGCTACTACTACTGCTGCGTGGAGGAACCCTTCACGGGGGTCATGGATGTGATAACGATCTTCCCCTTACTTTGGGAGCGAATCAGACAGAAAATGAATTTCCTAGTCTAGGAGATGAGCTTGTTGCCTTTCTTATTAGAGATCAAAGAGGTGGCGATAAGTGGGGCTATCTCCGGTATCCTGTATAATGAATTATCCAAGTAAATAATGACAGCGCGAGGCCTTGACTCATACACAGCATGTTGCCTCCACAAGTATGGCTGGCCTAATAATACATCACAAACATCCAGAGGTGTAACATCACAAAATACCTCATCTGTGAAGGGCTTGATGCTGTAGGGAAGGCGACACTACTGGCGAACTTTGAGATCTCATCCTTCATGAAGCCACTCGATACTATACGGTTGCAGGTGTGGTGTAGTCGGTAGGCCCAACCGCTTCACAACCTCTGCTGAAATGAGGTTCTTTTGGCTGCCATTGTCGACAATGAATTGTAGCAGTGAACCCTTCACCCACATCTGTGAGTGGAAAAGATGCTCCCCCTCCTCTGGGTCTTCGAGCTCATTCTTCTGGATCTTGGAGATGGCAACAGTGACGTTGGGATCCACATCAATGATTTGCTTTCCTTTGTCATTCCCCTTGTCAAGTTCTGACTCAAGGTCGGAACATGCATTTGATTTGGAAGCCTTCAACTCGACCACTAGCGACTGCTTGGTCCGACTCTCACTTGTGTTATGAGTGGGACTCTTGTGGAACTCACACCACTTTCCTGTGTCCTTCTTCGACTTCGTGGTGTTGTTCTTTTCTTGCAGTTTTGATGGGTTGTCTTGGGTTACCCCGCCTTGGCTTTGTCCTTTGGTCTTTGGATTTGCAGATCAAAAGTCTCACTTCTTCTATTTGAACTTTTGCTTGATTTTGACAGCGTATCGGTACGCCGTGCTGAGTGAGGAGATGTTCAAGAACTCCATCTCTTCCTAGATGTATCTGTGTAGGCAGCCACAATATTTGAGTACCAAATGCAGCTCAGAGTCCTTGATACCCAACTGTGTGCGAAGCGTATGAAAAGTGTTTGTGAACTCCCACACATCTTGGTCCCTTCCCTGTCGCGGTATGGTCCATTTGATGTATTTGTCCTCATATCTTTTGACAAGGTAGTACTGCTCCTTGACAACATCCCGAAATGAATCCCAAGTGGGTGCGGCTGAAAATAGTGAGCATGTACTTTCATTCTTCTGCTCGCAGTAGGTTTCCCACCAGTCCTTGACGTGGGGGGCTGCTTTGAGAAGAGTGAAAACGATCTTTTCCCGACTCGAAAATTCATGAACAGAAAGATACCCATCTAGCAGATTTAACCATTTATCTACGACATCTGTGTCTATTTGACCTCGAAGATGGGGATTTCAAAATTAACTTGTACCTTAAAGGGTGTGGCGTTTCCAGAGTAGTTGTTGGAAGTCGATGCGTCGCCTCTGGTAGCCACTGAAGGATCTGCGCAAAGTTATCCATCATCGCGTTCCTTTACCACTCGATGGCTTCTTCGAGCAAGATTTTGATAGGATCTCCTGCCCCCTCGTATTTCTTCTCATCCGCCATGGGAGGCCGTCGGGGTTTGCGGGGTTGGTCTTGCAAAGGTTCAACCAGTTCAAGCCCTAACTCCTTATATCCCGACCTCGTTGGGGACATGCAAAGAAAAACAGAGAAAAAGCAGACCGCTCTGATACCACTGATCCAGATTTAAACAGGAATGCAACAAATTACAGCGATAACCATAAACACAGAGATGCAGTGGAAATAATACTTCATTTCATTAATGTAAAACTGAAATATGCTTACAAATAGAATTGGAAATAAACCAGTTAGGGCAATGGTAGCTTATCTTTGAGAAGAGATGTGGCAGCTACATGCCTCTAAACTCCGTTACAATGAGGCTCGAAGGCCTATTTATTGTTGAGAAACAATGGAAAACCCTTAACATCCCAAAACTTAACCCTAGAAGATGAAACACCAAATTGTGGGTCCTATTTGCGTAAATTGGTACATCAATTTCCCGAGGTCGTAACTTTGGCACCTGCTCTCCGTTTGACATGTACAATAGCTCATTAGAAAGATCTATTTGAGAACTATAACTTTGGGAAGAGCAACATCGGTCCATGGACCCATGTTACTCCCAGATTTCCCAGAAAACATCGTTTAGGGCCTCAAAAAAACTCTGGAAGTTTAGGACTTGAAAAACTGCCAAAAATAGTAAATTGTGCTACAATTACGGAAACTAAAAAAAAGCTGAAAGAGACAGTTGTGGGGGTCCAAGTGGGATAGGTGGGTGGCCACAAACATCCACTTGGATAAAAATTTACGTGTTTCCAATCACAAACACCATAAGAGAACCATGCACAAGAAGCAATGGACAAGCATTTGTTTATAAATCTATAATTGAAATTAGCACAATAAAACTAACATTCAATAACAGATCAAGTTGGTATTAGAGCAAAGGTTTATTTGCTCGATTGCTTGAGTTTTGTGCAAGTAGGGTTTTAATGGTTGCAAAATTGTGATGCTTACAAGGTTAAAGTTGCAGAGAGGGGAAGGGGGAAACTGTTGGTTTCAACTCCTGAGGTAATGCCAAGAAGAAGGAGAGCCACAAGGCCACAATATCCACCCAAAGTTCTAATTCCAGCTGCACTTGAAACACTTCAAGTTTTGCCTTCAATTGATATTGAATAGGTACAAGCAGTACCTATTTCTGAGCCTGAATCCACAAGCATTATGTCTGGAGAAAGAGAGCCTGAAGGTCTTTCTTCAGAAGAGGAAGCATTTAAGAAAGCTTTCTATACTTTAACTAAGATGGTTAAAGTCCTCTATGAAGATAGGGATACTATAATGGTTGGAGAGAGTTCTAAGCCTCCATATCGAGAAGGAAGCTCAGAGGATAAAAAAGATGAGAAGAAGGATTCAAAGGGTAGTGGAGGAAAGCCACCTCCATCTCCACTATCTTCACCATCTTCCTCATCATCTTCATCATCATATACAACATCATCTTCCACTACCACCGCCGAAACTGTACATACTCATTCAAAAACCCCAAAAGGGAAAACTCCCTTACTCAAATTGGACATTAAGTTTGAACTTCCCATATATAATGGTGAGGTTAATGCAAAAAAGTTAGACAATTGAATTCAAAACCTTCAAGAAGATGACATAAATATCCAGTTGGCTTCATTGAGGCTAGAAGGAGCAACATTAGTCTGGTGGGAAGCACGAACTCAAGAGGAAATGTGAATCCATGGTAAGATATACATTTCTTAGGTTGAATTTCTTTCTGCAATTAAAAGACAGTTTTATCCTTTAGCCTATATGCAAAAATCCATTATGAGTTGGCATAATTTTAGGCAGTTAAAGGCCAAACAGTCCAAGACTATACCAGGAGTTTAGAAAGAGGGCTTTATTGTTAGGAGTAAATTTGAATTCCCAAGATACATTGTTGAAATATATTGGGGGTTTACATTCTTATTTAAAACATACTATCCTTATGTTCAATCCAAACAATTTGGATGAGGTATATGTGCAAGCCACGCACCTTGAAGCAAGGGGAAAGAACATTCAGGAAGAGGGTAGTATGAAAAATCCTTTCAAGGGTAAGGATAAAGAGAAGGGAGGAAAATGGAAGGGAAAGAAGAATGTAAGTGTGAAGAAAGAAGGGGAGAAAACCATATGCCAACATTGTTCCAAAGCTAGGCATGATGAAGCCCATTGTTGGAAATTACATCCCGGACTAAGGCCTAAGAATCAAAGCAATAAGGGAAAATAAAAGACGATTGCTACCACACAACATGACCTTGGATCAGATTCTGGTGATAAGACCAAAATTTCAGCCATGGTCACAAAAGGAAAAGAAGTTGTTGCAAGCACTAGTTCCTCACACAGTCAGAACAACACTCCAAACGAAGAATCAAGAATAGAGTTGTTTCATGTAAGGGTAATTTCAAATCATACAAAGATAGATGCATTATTTGATAGTGGGTCACAATCAAACGTAATTTCAAAAGACTTGGTCAAAAAGCTTAACCTTGAAATTGTACCTCATCATAAGCCATATCCAATGGGTTGGATAGTCAATAATGTAAATTTACAAGTTACAAGGAAGTGCTTATTCAAGTTTTCCATTCCTAAAAAGTTCATTGATGAAGTTGAGTTAGATGTAGTTCCACTTGACATCACAAGAATCATTTTGGATAGTCCTTATTTGTATGATAGGAAAGCAATATTTTATCGTCGTGAAAACAAATACTTATTGCTCAAGAATGGGTTGGAGTACATTGTGAGCACCCATCGCAAAAAGCTGACCATTTCTTTGGTTAATGCAGGGCACATGAAGAGACTAGTAAATGCAAGTGAAAATTTTGTGCTTCTCATGATCAAGAAAAAGAATGATATTGATTATGAATCTTTTGAAGGTTGCGATGAAAAATTGAAATCTGATTTGTTTGATCTTGTAAGTAAGCATGGCAAGATGTTTAAGGAACCAAATGGGTTACCTCCCAAGAGGGGAATTCAACATGAGAACAGTTGCAGTAGGATGTTCCACTTCCAAACATTGGCATGTATCGTGTGTCAATTATGGAGAGCATGGAAATCAAGAAGCAAATTCAAGAATTGTTGAACAAAGGTATCATATGCCCATCTACTTCGCCATGTGGTTCGCCCATTGTCTTGGTGCCAAAGAAGGATGGGACTTGGCGCATGTGTGTGGATTTCATGCACTGAAAAAAATCACGGTAAAGAATTGTTATCCACTCCCAAGAATTGATGATTTTTTTGATTAGTTGAGGTGTGAAAAGTATTTCACTGAGTTAGACTTACGAAGTGGTTATCATCAAGTTAGAATAGCTGAAGAAGACATTTGGAAAACCACATTTAAAACTAAACAAGGATTGTTTGAAGTGGCTTGTTATGCCTTTTGGTCTTACAAATGCTCCAACTACTTTCATGAGAGTTATGAATGATGTATTGAGACCATTTCTAGATGAATTTGTCATTGTGTAATTAGATGATATTCTCATATTCATAAAATCTAGAGATGAGCATGTCATACATGTAAACAAAGTACTTTATGTCTTGAGAAAAGAACAGTTGTTTTTAAGGATGTTGAAGTGTGAATTTGGCAAGACTTCTTTAGTGTATTTGGGACACATTGTTGGAGGAGGTGAGCTGAAGATAGACCCCTCTAAAGTTGAGGTCATTCTGAATTGGCCCAAGCCCAATACAGTTAAAAAGGTAAGAAGCTTTTTAGGGGCAACACAATATTGGAGGAAATTTATTGCTAATTTTTCTTCCATTGCAGCTCCATTACATGCATTGACTAGTGTCAAGAAAGTCTTCCATTGGGGAGATGTACAATAGAAAGCATTTGATGCTTTGAAGCAAAAGATCAGTTAAGCACTAGTATTGGCTCTTTCGGATCTTAGACAACCATTTGAGATTCAAACAGATGTTAGTGATTACGCCATGGGAGTAGTTCTTATGCAGCATGATAAGCCCATTTCATTTCATTCTGAAATTTTTAATGGAGTCGTGACTAACTATCCCACTTATGACAAAGAACTTTACACATTGGTACAAAGTGTCAAAAATGGAAACATTACTCGATGGGAAAGGAGACCATTATCCATACAGACCATCAACAATTGCAATACTTACAGTCACAGTCAAAGTTGCAGCAATCACGACACTTCAGATGGATGGGTTTTCTACAAAAATTTCATTTGGTTATCAAGTACAAAAAGGGATTCTACAATAAGGTAGTTGATATGCTTTCTAGGCTTATTGTAAATTCATCTATTATACTCAAGCATAATTTTGTTTTGCATGAAAGTTACATTGAGCAATATGCATATGATAATGACTTTCGAGATGTGTATGCAAGCTTGAGTCAAGGAAACCAAATTGAAGAGTTGGATTATCATGTACATAACAATTTGTTTTATCACTTGGGCAAGTTGTGTATTCCACAGGGAGAAAGAAACAATATCATAAGGGAGGTGCACACTTAATTTATTGCTGGATACTTTAGTGTAGGCAAAACAATAGTGAATCTCTAAAGGTATTATTATTGGCCACGCATGTTTGATAATGTATCTCGTTTCATTAGAGGATGTTCTTTGTGTGCAACAAGTAAGCCTAGCAATAGGAAATTAGGATTTTACACTCCACTTCTGGTACCTTCACATCCATGGGAGAGTATCTCAATGGATTTTGTAGGAGGTCTTCCATTGTCAAGAAACAATCATGATTAATTGTATGTAGTTGTAGACAAGTTCAACAAAATGTGTATGCTAACACCATGTGAAAAGAAAATTACAACTGAACAAACAACTCATCTTTTCCTTCAAAACATTTGGGTTCATTTTGGTCTTCCTACTTCCATTGTAACTGATCGAGATTCTCGATTTGTTGGGAATTTTCGGTCAAATTTGTGGGACATGATGGACACTAAGTTGAAGAAGAGTACAACCTTTCATCCACAAAAAGATGGACAAACCGAGGTGGTGAACATGATAGTAATTCGTCTTCTTAGAGGATATTACAACAAACATCCTAAGCTGTGAGATGAACAATTGCATTACATACAACATGCATACAACAGGGCAAAGCATTCTTCCACAAACACATCACCATTTGAGGCATGTTATGGGTGCTTGCCAAGATCACCATTGGACTTTATCTTTGATAAATATGTCGCCATCTATGGTCATAGTGACATCGATAAGGCAAGGAAGTTAATAGAGCAAATTCAGTTGATACATCACACAGTGCATGAACAACTTGAGAAAAGTTGAAGCAACTACAAGGCAAGGCATGAAAAACACCACATTGATCACAAATTTCAAGTTGGAGACAAAGTTTGGTTATATATTAGCAAATAGTGACTTGAAGGGGAAGGTAAAAAGCTTAAGCCAATCCGTTATGGTCCTTTTAAAATTCTGTAAAAGATTGGTAACAATGCATTTAAGCTAGATTTGCCTCCTTATATGCAAATATACTCTGTTGTTAATGTTGAGAATTTGAGATTGTTTGAGCCTCCTTTGATTGATGATCAAGGAGAGCATGTTCAGCTACCATCAATAGATGCTTTATAGCTAGAATATCTTGATGAACTTCAACAGGATCTCATACTTGACAGAAGAATCAGAACTTTGAAGAGAGGGAATGTCGAATACCTTAGAGTGGGACTCAAGGGACAAAACCCTTCTAAAGCCAAATGGTTGTAGATCAATAAGGTGAGGGAGATATACCCTCACTTGCTGCACAATTGATAGCATCTTTTGGGGTCCAAAAGGCTTCTAGTGGGGAGGAATGATTAAGCGCTCAGTATTTAGCTAGAAAATCAAAGTTCTCATAATGGCTTATAACCTAAACGATCGCGTCCATCTCAGCAAAATGATCCTAACACAACTCATTTCACTGAAAATCGAGTTTGTATGAGGAAGTTATTGAGTTCTGTCTGCTTTGCCAAACAGGAGAAATTTAAAAAAAAGTAGTAACTGCACAGTCAACAGTCTGTACTGCTGACGTAGCAGGTGGCTGTGCAAGGTCAAAGTTCGGTCAACATCCAGTCAGAGCTCGCCAAGTGTCAAGTTTTTATTGGGTTAACAGGTTGGTGACGTGGCAAGTTTTTAGTGGTTGAAAGTGGTCCAATGAGGAGGAGACAAGTGGCAAGCCCGAAGGCCGCCACATGTCCCTCCCTAAAGGATCAGGCTTAGTGTGCAATAGACCAAAATTATATGTAGGCCGGGGGGTCGAATCCAAGACCTGCCTCCAACAAACTCCGTGCCATACCACTACACCACAACTTGTTACTTAACATGTATTGTTGTCTGCATAAACTTAAAGTTTAACAGTTTTAGAGTTGGCGGTTAGGAGGCTAGCTCGCAGGCCAACCCTCCATGTGAAAGCTTCGGCGGAACATGTTACGGTTAATGTTTACACCAGTGGATAGCGCGATACAACAAAACTGCTAACATTTAATGTAAAGGCATGTGACCTCTCCTCCATAGAAACCGTCAGGCTAACGGTTTCAGAACTGTTAGCGGAAACCGTGTCGTAAGCCACGACATGTGCCCACTCATGAAGACTGCCAGCATTAAGGCTAACGGTTAGCCCTTAACTGCGCGCTTAATGTGCTAATTCACATTTTAATATTAATTAAACTCCACTTAATATTAATTAAAGTCGAGATTAAATTGGCGGTATGTTTAGCGGATCTGATAAATTCGGAGGTTCCACCAATTTTAGCTGAGCTAACTGGAGTTCCTCCTATTTTGGAGGAGGTTTTCTAGGGAAAAACAATTTGAGTCACAACTGGAGCATTTTTCGACCAAATTGAGCTTAGGAAAAGGTGTTCCTAGCTAATTTCGACATTCTGAACACATTGGAACATGTTTCAGGAGCATAAGAACTTTCTGAGCATATATATATATTTTTCCATATTGAGCTAATACAGAGGCCCAAGCCATGGAAGTTGGACCAAGGAGATGTATCCCAGGAGGGGTGAACGCATTCATCAGAACACTGTGTTAAGTGTTCAAATTGATGGTTTGATGTACTTTGAATTGCTGTTGTTCAACACTTGTTTTTGATGCTATTTTGTTCATGTCTTTCACTTAAAATTTGATCAAATTTACCTGTTTCCAATCACAAACACCATAAGAGAACCATGAACAGGAAGCAATGGACAAGCATTTGTTTATAAATCTGTAATTGAAATTAGCACAACAAAACTAACATTCAATAACAGATCATTCGTGATAACATTTTTTGCACTGAGAGGCGCTCTACAACCCAATATAAGGTAGATGTATAAGTGTTAGATGTAATGTAAGAAAGATTGTATGCCAACATTTTTAATGTCAACTATACTATAACTAATAATAATAAAATAATAATAACTTAAGAAAACAACACAATCTTCCATGTTCTCTTTAGTTCCGTTTGAGCTAAGTAATAAAAACAATAAAATTTAATTTGATATATTTTAATTTTGTTTTTATTAATAAAATTACAAACAATCTTTTAGGTAAAAGAAAATCATAATACCATGGGTCAATACCATGGTTTATCAATACCATGGGCCATCTAGGCTTTTGATTATTATGGTATGGACCTAAGCTTTTAATTATTCTATTACAATACCATGGAATAATACCATGGCTTATCAATACCACATGCCCAAAAACCATAATTTATTTCACAATCAAAATATTTTATAAATATTTAATTTTAATTTAATTTTATGGCAATTTTTAATTAAATCTAAAAGCAAAAAGGTTATAATCACTTTTAAGATATATCTAAACCCTCAATCCCTCCATCCTCATGACTACTAAAAAATATTCCCATATAGATTAAATTGAGGTTTTAATAAAATTAAAAATTAGCATACTTTTTATATATACATATATGAATTTATATAATATAATAATATTATATAAATCTGGATATATGCATCTTAACCAAGGATCCAAGCGAAGAGAGAAAGCAAAGTGACTAACAATGATAAAGGATGATAAAGGAAAGATAGTGCATGATTCTTTTAAGTTTTTTATTATTGTTTTTTCTTTGACACTATTAATCTAAAATATAGGTTTAATATTTTACAACCAATTATGTTTTTTTAATTTACATACTTTCTTAAATAAAATACAATGGGATCAGATGTGAGAGAGAGAGACAAAATGAGATGGAGGGGGAATAAAGTGGGGGGAGAGAGATAGGAGTGGGAGAGAGAGGGAGAGAGAGGGAGAGAGAGAGGAAGGAATAGAGGGAGAAGGGCAGGCGGAGAGAGATGGATTTGGAGGGGCGAAGAGAGGGAGGGAAGAATAGAAACATTGAGAGATAGAAGTGGAGAGAGAGAGAGGGAGTGACAAGGGAGATATGAAGACAGAATAAGGGAGAGAGGAGAGTCTGAGGGAAGAGAGAGAAAATGAGAGGATAGAGATAGGGAAAAAGGGGAAGATATAGAGAAGGATATAGTGACATAGTTGGAGGGTGGAGAGAGAGAGTGTGATGGGGGGAGAGATTGAGGGAGGTGGGAAAGAAAGAGAGAGAGAGAGGAAGGAAGGAAGAGAGAGAGGGAGAGAGAGAGGGACTTGGAGGGGGTGACAGAGGAAGGGAAGAAGAAAGACATAGAGAGAGAAAGAGGGAGTGACAAGGGTGAGATGGAGAGACAATGAGGGAGAGAGGAGAGCGGGAGGGAAGAGAGAGAGAGAGGGAGAGAATGGGAAGAAACAGAGATAAGAGGAAAAGGGAGAGGGAGAGGGAGAGGAAGAGGAAGAGGGAGAAGAAGAGGAAGAGGGAGGGAGAGAGAGAGGGAGAGAATGGGAAGAAAGAGAGAGAAGGGGGAGAGAGAGGGAGAGGGAGAGGAAGAGGAAGAGGGAGGGAGGGAGAGATAGATTGATATGGAGAGAGTGTGTGTATGTTTTGGGGGTGAGAAGGAGAGACAAAGGAGGAGATACAAGGGGAGATAGAGATATAGATGGAGGGGGGAGAGAGGGAAGAAGAGAGATGTAGAGAGAGGGAGGGAGAAAAAGAGATAAATATGGAGAGAGAAGTGGGAGAGAGAGAGAGTGTATGTTTGGGGGGTGAGATAGAGAAACAATGAAGGAGAGACAATGGGAGATAGAGATACAGATAGAGGGGGCAGAGAGGGAAGAAGAGAGAGACAAAGAGAGGGAGGGAGGAAGAGAGATAGATATGGGGAGAGAAGAGGAAGAGAGAGAGATAGAGAGAAGGGGAAGAGAGAAAGAGGGATAGGTAGATATATAGATAGATAGATAGACATGGAGAGAGAGTGTGTATGCTTGTGGGTAGTTATAGAGAGATAAAGAAGGAGAGATGGAGGGAGATAAAGATATAGATGGAGGGGGTGTGTGTGTGTGTGTGTGTGTGAGAGAGAGAGAGAGAGAGAGATGTTTAGGGGGGTGAGATAGAGATACAAATAAGGAGAGATGGAGGGAGGTATAGATATAGATGGCAGGGGGGAAGGGAGGAAGAGAGAGATAGAGAGGGGGAGGGAGAAGTGAAGAGAGAGAGATGGGGGAGAGAGAGAAGCAGATAGGGAGAGAGATAGACACATAAATGGAAGGTGGAGAGAGAGGGAAGAAGAAAGAGACACATAAAGACAAATACAAACATATAAGTTTGTCATGCGGAAAGAGTTATTTTTGCGGACAAACCTAACCTCCCTAGGAGTCTAAGACTCTCTAGTGACAAACAAACCAAACAAGAGCAATCCTTCTCTAAACATACATTATTCTATGAGAAACCAAGTGTTTTCCGATCTTACCTTAGGTCCAACGCTTGTTGTAGCAGTCCAGCCTTGCTGATCCAGATGAGCTCCTCCTTCACTTTAAGACCTGCATACACTAACAAGGCAAACGATTACATAACACCTGAATATTTCATAAAACAAAGCATATTCATCATATAGACCAAGGAGTACATGAAATAATTCCTTAACAACAAATCATTGAGAAGAATGGACTTATTTGTATTAAGGAAACAAAAAAGGAACCATTACAACCTGAGCCTTGGTGTTGTGCAAGCTCCTCCCAGGGTCCAACAAGAGATTTCCTCTACTTTGACAAGCTCACCCTCTCCCAATATGGCAACAAGAAAGGATAGTGATCTCTCCTCACAAGTCAACAATGGAAGTCCTAATTCCAGCAGCATTTACCCTTTGGAATGTTCATCTTTCAACCTCCTCTCCTCTGGCCCAATGCCTGTATTTATAATGTTCTAGAGGAAGTTAATCAGGTCCAACATCAATGGGATACTCCCCTCTTTTGGATGGGTTAGTTCCTCTCTTGATGGGATAAGTTCCTCTTTCATAGGGATGCATGAACCATCTGGAGGCGCTCAATACACGTCAAACAATCTTCTAGAATGCTCTAGAAATGACCACAAGTAACTTTTTTAAGATGAAACTCGCGCCTTTTGACTTTTACAGGAGTACGCACCCATCCCTTGACTTACAGAGCGTACAAGTACGCAGGTACAATGAGCTTGGGATGCGTACACGCAGGCAAGGTAGAGAGAACCTGCGTACCCAGAGATAAACATGATTTTTAATGACTTTCTCTCTTTTTTGAAGTTTGACATGGAGAGCAGACGTATAAGGCTTGACAAGGAGGATAATATGACTATTGATGGAGCCATATTAACTGCAGATAGTCATGGTGACAAATTTCAGTGTAACAGATTGCCCCCTAAAGTGCGAAGCCTGTAATAGATAAGGTTTTTATATCATCTAGGAAGGGTGAAGTACTTTATCATTTCAAGGATTATCTTGTGGAGAGCCTGGTTAGAACCTGCAAATTTTTCAACACAAATACATGTATTAAGATTATATCATCGCTGAGGTAGGCATTCCATACTCAGTTATCAAAACTTTAACTAACAGACTAACTATTCTGATACAGGAATGATTTTATAATACATCATAATCATAGACTCGTGTAGACACAGTATGGACGTAGCCATCTGTTTATGATTGGTCTACAATATAATGAATACAAAACTCCTCACAGCCTGGATGGTGGAAACTAGATCCAGGTCTTCATCTCTACTTCCCGAATTGGTACGATTCTAGCCATGTGAATAAATGAGTCGATGTCGAACATGGTAGAAACCACTTGATTACCAGTCAATGATGTAAACTGTTAACAAGCGTGAGAGAAGCCACCAGTAATGTCAATGGTTCTCAAAGTACCCA
>APFE031022390.1:2112-34531 GCA_000404065.3 Pinus taeda
AATTACAATTATAATCAAATTAATATTATTAATAAAAAGTATTGTCGGTTGTCAGTTTAGGGTTCCTTTATGTATTTATATTCAGGTTCCCAGTGCTCTCTCTCTCATCTTCTTGCGTTCATCTCATTTTTATCCTTCAGAAGCGTCCTGATGATGGACCCCCGTTGGGGTTCGAAACGTCGACAGACTAAACTGGAAACTGTGGATAATCCGGAACAAGAAGCTACAATATAGGACCAGATATATATTGACCACATAAATGTATATATCATCAAACATACAAGAATGTGGAGGAAAACTTGAATAGCTTTATTGATAGAAAGATTAGAAGAGAGGATTACAACCCATTGATCTAACCCAACATCATCCTCCCAGCATGAAAGCCCTTCTTCACCTCACGAAAAGCTTATATCACCCAACACTATGATGTTCCACCAGGAAATCAACAACACTTCCTTACAAGATACAAAATTCCAGCCTTTGGATATCTAGGATGAGGGATCCATATATAGATGTTTGTAGGGGGTGAGTCAACTTCTAGGATTTTGAATAGTGTCCTCTCTATGATAGTTCTTGGTTCCACTTGGAGATTCATGATCTCTTACTCATCCCTGGGCGAATTCAGAGAGGCAAGTGTCATAGGAGAAGTTTATGGAAGATTCCATGATCATCCACCTTGAAAACTATCTCTACCATTTGTCTACTTTCACCCATCACACCCTATAGAAGGGATTTTCAGTATGCATCGCACTTTTTGCATGTGACAGGTGAGATGCATCACACCCTTAGCACTGAGCAGTCTGTATGGTCCAGTTTTGACCAGTTCTGAGCAGTTTTGCATGGAGAACTTATGGGAGGTGATGTAATCAGCTGACCTTGTTCCTTTAGGGTATGAAGCAACACTTTTAGGGACTCAAAAGCCCTTGGTTTATGGACACATATGATTGGAGTTGCAGTGCCAAAATATGTCTATAACAGTTTTGGTCTAATAGGAATCGTGATTCTCAACAAATTATGGTATGTGCTCACCAAAAGATTAGTACTACTTGCAACATAGATGTTACAGACATGTCAGTGTCTAATTATTTAATAATATTGGGCAGAGATTGGCAAGTTCGAATTAGTGGATATATGTCATTCGACAGCACACATATGATCTTCACCCAAAAATGGTAAAATACATTTTTTATAGGGAAGGTTGTATTACATCATATGTTGAAGGCTTGCCTCAATCGCATGTCAACTATGTGAAGGAATATATTGGTGTATACTCTCTTTTTACAGAAGATGGCATGCCTCCTACTATTGAAATCTATCAAGAAGACCAAATTTGGCACTTACATTTTGATGGGGCCTCCTCCAATGAGGGTAATGGTGCTAGTGTTGTTTTATATTCCCCTCATGGTAAAATGCATCAATATGCATTTAGGATTGAATTTTAGTGCACTAATAATATCGCATAATTTGAGGCACTTATCTTAGGGATAGAGCAATCCTTAACCTTGGGATGTAAGTATCACACTACATTTGGAGACTCTGAACTTGTCGCCAATTTAATCAAGAAAACATATTCTCCTACTAATAAGTTGATCAAAATATACACTCAAACTACTTGGCAGAATATTTAGAATATTTATGAACTTATGGCTTTTAACATTACCCATGTCCAAAGAGAGCTTAACTCTTTTGCATATTGGCTAGCTATGTACACTATTAATCCCTCTCATCAAATATTACTAGAGAGTCTTGAATGTATACTACAATCTCTTTATAGGCCTCATCTCCTTAAAAATTATGATGGATGGTAGGTGTCTTTTGATGATGATGGTATTTTTTCTTTCCTACAGTATTTACCTTTAAAGGAGAATGAGATAATATCACTAAAGGACAACAAATATCCTATTGGTATTCCCCCCCTTGAATATCTGTTTTCATCAAGTGATGTGTCCAATTCAAAGGGGATACATAAAGAGGAGTCCAAATGAAAAATCGAATAAACAATCTCAATGAACATTGAGAGCCCCGAAGATCCCAACATGCTACAAGTTGGGCCCAATGTACAGAAGAAAAGGAAATACTAATCAACATCTTAAAATATTTTTCATATTTATTTTCCTAGTTCTATAAAAAACTTCATGGTTTTGGCCATAGAATCATCCAACATGCCATTCCTATTAAATAATATGCCAAGTCGATTAGGCAAAGATAATGACCAGTCAACCTTGCCCTTGAAACTACTATTAGAAACAAAATCATGATAACTTGTTTTAAGCTCAAATTCTTTTTCCAATCAAATACTCTATGTGGGTGGTGTTGTCACTCACTGCATTGTGGGTTTCAAATGGTCAAAGTTGCCCAAGAGTAGTGAATTTTGGAGCCACTTTCCTAGGTCATAAAACATCTCAGAGGTGAATCAGATCCTCCCCATTGTGTAGTGCTCGGAAAGGGATTTCCAACCGTATATGGAAGTCCAAAAATGGACTCTTGAAGCAAAAGATAAAGTAGTTTGAAGGTATACCTTGGAAAAGCCCAGCAAACAAATAAAATGGCTAAGTATGGAGGGTAAATCATAATCGAAGGTCGGGGGCCCTAGGCACAGTGAATCTTGCATTACCGACATATCTAGGGGTGTGGTAAAGTAAAATTATAAGTGTGGACACAAACAAATTCCTCTAGCCCAATAATGGGTCTAGCCACAATTGGTACATTCTATGGAAGATTTCCTTAGGTTATAACCAATTAATAGGGCCTACCTCTTAGTACGCTTATCCCGTTTGATGATGCCCTTGCTTGCTCGCTCCAGCTATCTCTCTCTTCCTTCTTCAAGCACCTAAAACAAGTAAACAATAGTAAACAACAACCGTGATAATAGTCAAATTGTAATTCAACCTACTTAACAAGTCAAGAAACATTAAGCCATGAATGTGTAAGATGACAAATCATGTAGGAAATAAATCGATAGCTGCATATATATTAAAGCAAGAATAGATTACAACCATTGTCTTGGTGTTGCTACCCTCCTCCGACAAGACCACATTCCCACACACTTCTACAAGCATTCCATGATGGCCTCAATCAACAATAGTTTTAAGGCTCTTCCCTTTACGCTTCACTCCAAACCAAAATCACACTTCTCCCTCACACAACTAGATATCTACAACTATGAATAGCTTTTTGTTTACTCCAAACCAAAATAGCACTAGCACACCAACATTAACACTAGCTTGTGCTTGGGAAGAAGGGAGGTTTATATAAGAAAAATGGATGGGAGATGGATCCTCTTCTCATGGGAGAAGATCTTATCCCTTGCGGTAGTTCCATCATTATAGGGGAAAGGAGGCCAAGCTGACATCCTCGAACCCATCCAGCCAAACCATTTACTAGACTTTCGTTACAAAGCTTCTAAAGCTGGAAGCTTCGGCTCTTAATTTAAAAAAAAATTCCAAAACAGGACTGACGTGACTGGAACACAGCTCAGTCACTCTGGTCAGCGCTAGGGACAGTGCTAATCTCTACACATCAGGGTGGGGAAGACAAGGGCCATTAGCGTCAGTCTTGTAAATTAGGTAAAATAGAATTTTTAGGGGAAATGGTGCAAAAGGGATTTGATTTGCTCATGAAAAGGGACACAATGGGGGTTTCTTCATGAAGGGAAAGAATGTAGGGTTCACTATAGAGGTCCTCCAGGATCAAGGAACAGGGAGTACAGGGACAATGACAAAATGTTATGTAATAGATTCCCCCTAAAGCATGAAGGTTGAACTAGAGTGAGGGATGAAATGCTTTATGAATCAACGCGGGGAACCGTAGTCTGCCATTAGAAAACCTGCAAGAAAGTACATATACATATACATAACTTAGAACTCTGTCAAATGATACATGAATCATGGCATGGATGGAGCCATCCAAAGAATGATCATGTAACTGGATCCATGTATGGGCATAACCATCTGTCAAAGAGGATCATAATGAAACTAATGTATGGTCACAGCCACCCAATAATGAGATGGATCACATATGATAACTCATGGTATGGTCATGGCCATCCATCTGAAAGAGACATGTATATCAACATAACCATGTCACATCACTTCATAACCTAGACCTTTGTGATCTGAGCCTAGGGTCTTGCACTCCAACACGACCCGATCAAAGTAAAAATTATAACATGTGAATAGATGTGTTGACATCAAACATGCTAGAAAGTCGCTTGATTACCAATCAATGATGTAAATTGTTAAAAAGCGTGAGAGAAACCACCAATAATGACAATGGTCCTCAAGGTACTATCAACACAATCCACAAAATGTGAATAGAAGAATTGAAGTCAAACACTCGTGAAATCACTCGATCGAAAGCCAATGATGTGAACTTGTCATCGAGTGCGAAGAACTTGCTGTTAGGACATGCAAGCTCTAAGGTACTAGAAGGGAGTCTCTCGGTCAAATTCTCGAATAATGAATTGAAGTTGACAGGAAATGACCATGTCGAAGGAGGGCCATAATATATCCCCCATCATTGACATGAGACACAAGGTTGAAAAATGATTTTTGGATGATACAGAGAATTAGAGGTAATTGTAACTACAAAAGGACAACTCTTGAACATATCGGTGACACAACTGGAATTTTGGCAGGTTTTGGATCCATCGGGTCAGTGGTCATGATGATGTGGCAGAGATCAAATGGAAGGAAAAAATGAACGGCCCAACCTGGGAAGCTCAACGATATAAAGGAGGATGTCCCAACCCGACACGAAGCAAAAAGTGTCATGTTCAAGTGTGAGTTTTTGACACAACTGATAGATTTCCAAATTTTCCCCCACCATTTTTGGCAGGTACCCAATTATTTTTTAATTGCAAGCTTGAATGGGATAGCATATGCTTGCACTATAAGTTCACCCTTCGGACGAATCCGACCTAGTAAGTTTAACAAGCCCTAGGAAGGAGAAGCTCATGTTCATCATGGTGATGAATCCAACGTTGTTTAATATTTTAACGAGTCTGACAAAGGTGTAACTTGGTATCTTTTTCATGTTTAGAGAGTTTGAAAAAGAAACATAAAAGGAAACTCCACATGGTCCCTTTTCATATGTTTGTGTCTCTCGAGCCCGAAAAGGTAGAAAATGATACTGGAGAGAACCACTTGACCATTTTAGTCAAGGAGTACATTTTTCATAAATAGTGCATCCTAGCCCGAAAAAGGAGTAAATTGATATTGGGCACATGGTGTTTCGCATCTGTTAATGAGTTTGAAATGACAAGGGCTCAGCCATCTTTTCACTTTTAAAGGGTTGGAAAAGAGCTTGAAAGCGAACCCCCCATTTTATTCTTTTTTATGAGTCAAAAGGGAACGATACTCAACAATCTTTTCATATGAGCTTAACGAGTCGAGAAAAGAGTTGAAACATGACTCATCATCATCATCGAACATCCATCACCTGTCACTGCGCAAAACGGTAAAGTGTATTATCCAGTTCATGAGGCAAAATAGGTTAAAATATTTACAAAAACCTGATATTTTCATGAAAAAATGAATAAAAAGGAGAAAAGTAAATATATTTTTACCATTCACCATTTTACCTTGCTGTGAAATCATTTTTACTCACTTTTTCCCTTATTGTTCCAAAGTAGATTGCGAGAGATCCGAGTGGTCATTTGCCAAGCTTCTAGTTACAGGTAAGAGCCAAAGCCCTAAGCTCTATTTTCATGTCCTTTATTCCTGTTTTACCCATTTTTTGGTTTTTTGAGGGGGTTTTGCAAAAACAAATTCACCCTCGGTCAGCGCGACTTTCGGGAATGGAATCGCGCCAGCTGAGGATGATTAACAAATCTAGTCAAGCCATCAGCACAACTATTTTTAAAATAGGTGTGCCAATGTCGTGAATAGGGAAAAACCCTATTTCCTCAAAACATCACTATTAAAACTCAAAATTTACGAGCCAAGCATGATTATTGACTCAAATTAATGGCTTTTGCAGGAAAAGATCTCCGAAAATGGTGGATTGGATAGAATGGGAACATGAGGATGTGGACACCCAAGTAATGAATGATCCAAATTTCCTGGAAGCTTTGAGGGCTTCTGGGCTGCTCAAATTATTTCTCATGCCAAGGATGCAGGCCCAACCCGAGTTGCTTCGGTACCTGATTAGTCTTTGGGACATTAATCGGGAAATATTTGTCATTGGTGACTAGGAGATGGAGTTGGAAACTTCAAACATATACTTCATCACTAGACTATCCCAAAGAGGGGAACCAATTAAATTGTACGGGTCATGACCGATTGGGGCAATCATATCTTCATTGCTTGTTGAACATTTCCCTAAGGCCTTGAAATCTAAGAGTGGGAAGATTGAGATTTCCAGTGTTCAGGATTCGATACTGAGAGTGCTTCTATTGACCATCAATAGAGTGGCGGGGTCCAAGGAGGAACATGAGACCAACAAGTCAAAGTTCCTATATGCTATCAATTGTACAACACCTACGATCTTCAACTAGGCAAAGGCCATGAAGACCAACATAAAGCGCCAGCTATCCAAAGCTAAGGCAGGGAATCTGAAGCAATTTTGTTTCAATTCTATGCTCGTGACCTTCTTCTTGGAATGGGTTCCATTGTTCCAGTATCAGATGACTGATGTAGATCCTCCTATGCCCGCTGGAGTCGTTTGATGCCCAGGATCACTAGGGGTCAACACATGTCCTACAAACCTGCATTATTTTCATGGCTACAATGAAAGAATATCGTCATGGAGGACTGACCATACAGTGGCACCGACTTCCATGGAAATCTGGATATGCCCTTACCAGATGGAGAGGATTTCGATGATGAAGGTAAAATATCAACTTTTTAATTTTGAGATTTTTTAATTGCTTTTGGCATATATGTGCTTATAACATTTCTCTTGTTAATGTAGACATTAGACCAGAGAGGCCTGTTGGGATGTCCCCAATAACTAGGAATGTCCCTCGTCTGATTGATGTTGTCACTCATTATTAGGAGGGGAGTGACAACGAGGAGGAGATCACGAGGAACCTTGAGGGGTTGACTCGTGGTATCCCAGAGTATGCTCGGGTAGGAGACATTCCTCATCGGTACCAGAGACATACAGTGGGAGTCTCAAATCAGATCTGTCGATTGCCTACTTGTGTTGCACGAGCTGTATCATGCTACCACAATCACCATGCTAATTAGTTCCTATGTCCAACACTTAAAATTTTTGAGGCCTATGTGCTAGGGATATATGAGGCCTGCGAGCTGCCAATGTTATTTTGGACACACATATTATTTTTTGGGGTTCTAATGTATCAAACATTATCACCATATATATATATGCTATATTTTCTTGTCTACTATGGTACAAATGGTTTGTTTCATATTTTCACATGTTTCGTAAATGTCTATCCAACACATAATTTGCTAATGCATCTGCCAATGTATTCATGCGTCTAGGAATATGATGATATGTAATGTAATCAAAATGTCTTTCCAATAGATGAATACAGAGATACATTCTCAATTTTTGAGGGTTTCTGACAGAATATTGCCTGTTGAGTTGAAGGATGACAAGCTATGAATCCGGGTTGACAACCAACTCTCTAATGTCAAGAGCAATGGCTTCTAACAATAGTTCGATGAACGCACTATATTCAACAATGTTGTTAGTTGTGCGACCTAGACAGATACCTTGAAGGTCAATCAACTCACCGTTAGGGTCATAAATAGGCCATGCCGCGAATGATAGTTTCCAGGTACTACGACAAGCACCATCAGCAAAACCGATGTGGGGAGTCGCAGACATATACAAAGAAAGAAAAGAATAGTAAATAGGAAATTTGTTTGAAAACTAACACACAAAACCACACTGCACAAAAATGAATGACACACTAATGTACACAAGTAACCATGCAAGATGACCTAAGCATAGTACTTCTTGAGAGAATCCATGCTGGTACTCAGGTAATCAATCAACATAGATGAACACCGAAGTTTTACCATTGTCATGATGAGTAAGCATCGAATTAGCCAAATAATAGAGTAGAACTCATATAAGGCATTGCCCCCATGCCCCCTGGGTGAGGGAGGGTTACGTGTTAAATGACAACCACATTGCAATAATGGGCAATCCATAAAAACTTGGGGAGGGAGAAAAACCCTGAACCCATGAAGGGATAAAGGTGCCCTCATTTGAAATATCTTGAAAATGGTAGGAGAAACTGACATGTCAATAGGCGGCTGAGAAGAAAACTTCTCAAGACACATAGACATGACTATCGGGCTAGGTAGGAACAAGGAACAAGGATGAGTATCGTTCCATGGCGGTTCCTTGAGACACATTTCTTACATGATACCTTCGTCAGCAAGGAAGGTCTTGGCTAAGGGATCATGTGATTCCAAATCACCAAGCCATAGGGATTGAGAGTACGTATTGAGAGAGGTCTTTGAAACAGAAGAATTAGAGTTTGTGTAACTTGAAGCCAAAACAATTTCCACGTAATTGACTTCGGCAAGACTAAGAGGCATAACCTTGCCCCTGGTATCAACAAGATCTGGTGAAGGTATGGCTTGAGGATCAGATTTGAGTGAGACCATGTTGACAAAGGCAACATGAGGAGGTAGGAGTGGAAAATTTCCAATTAAGGTATAATTTTTAAAAAGACCTACCCCCACAATCTCATAGGGAGCACTAGTGTGCTTGACGTACGAAACATTGCCATCCGAGGAGGAAGAGGAAAATAAAGACAACTGGTCAATATTGACAATCTTCCCTTGATGGGGAAAAGGAATCATGCAAAATAGGGAGGAGGCTACGACATGCATAGCATGGGTCTAGCTTTGGCTGAGTAGAAGATTATAATTAAGATTGGCGTCAACAATTTCTACCTCAAATTGCACTATCTTGCCTTCCAGAGTGATGGCAAGGTTAGGTAAGACACTGAAGGGTCGCGAATCACACCCATCGAAAGATTCCAAAGTGTTCAAAGATTGGTTCAAAGAAGGATAACCAATAGCCTTTCAGCATGATGTTGACATGATGCAGCTAGAAGCACCTTCATTGATGACAGTCTAGTGGATGGTCTTCTCATTAATGATTACCTGAATGAGAAAGGAAATTTGATGAGGGAGGCATGAAACATGGTTCTCTAGATCAAAAAATTTATCAAATTGAAATCTATGGGATCAATACCGCTAATCGTTGACAACAAATATTTTCGCTATGATGGGCAACTTTGGAGCACCTCGAGAGCCGACATAGCTGATGGTGCTTGAGAAAAATCCTCAACAATATTATAGTGCTGAGAAGCTTGGGCATTAGGATTGTACAAGGATTTATGCAGCACACCTCGAGAGGGTGGCCATACAGCAAAATCAGGGTTAGGGTGCTCAATATGAAGAGGGCCAGAACTTAGGGTAGAAGAAGAAGCTTTGACTTCTTTCTCTTTCCCAGTTGCCAAAGAAATATTTTGATAATCTTTTGATCTAGTAGCCACATTAATAGGCTTACTCATCATGAACACTTGAGATCATGAGGAAGTAGATGATTGGGGTTGGTCTACCATTTGGGTCTACTAAGATGGAAATGGCTCTCTGAGGACATTGGGGGTCCCTTTGAGCAAGCGACTAACTTCAGATTGTCGGGGACAATCCTTAGTGTAGTGATCTTCCTCGCAAATGAGGCAAGGATACTTAGGTTTTTGTTGTGAGGATTCGCTAGGATACAATTTAGGAGGACCCCATTTTGGGGCATCAACTTTACCCTTGCCTTTTCCTTTTTTCTTACCTTTCAAGGATTTTTCCACTGTGGTAGACTGGACAGTCTGGACCTCTGAGGTTTTACCAGGGAGAGGTGGATTTTGGGAAGAACTATTAGGAACAGAATTTGAGACTGAATTTTGTTTGCAAGAATATTTAGCAGGGGTTTGGGATACTAAACCAATAACTCCATCGACAAGAGGTACAACTTGTGACTTTGATGTTGCGGGATCAGATGATGGCCATGGTGCATTGGATAATAACTCGTACAAAGTGCTAGACTAAGAGTAAACTAGATCCAAGTACTAGGCATGAGCGATGGCTTTCTCTTTAGTGACACATCCACCCATAGCTATATCTCAAGCAATTGGGGCCATGAATGATTTAGTGAACCATTTAGTGAGCAACGGATTAGCAATATCAAATTTGATCAGGTGATGTCTACATATTCATTCATGGATATGATTGGAGATGTGTGGCACAGTATCCTGCTTAAGTGATGTGAGCAAATAGGTGCTAGTTTCATAGTGAACCAGCAATTGAAAATGCGTGAGGAAAGCCATGGCTAAATATTTAAATTCATGGTAAGTACTTCAAGGCAGATCGATGTACCACTTAGTTGTAGCACCTGTGAGGGTTCATTGGAGAAGACGGAGACGAATGGAATCATCAATGTATGAGTTTGATGAGCACCAAAGGTGATATGTCATCACATGGGCCTGAGGATCTTCTTTATCTTTCCCATCGAACTTTGGACAATCACTTGGTATCTTAGACAGCACTGAAGGCCAGTATGGCGAATGAAGGATTGGATCATTCATAAAGCGAGATACATCTGGCAACTCGAGTGTGGCCATGAATGGAAAATGGATGTTGAAAGGCATAGGAGGTCGATAAGTGGGTCCAAATGGAGGAGCCCATCCCTATTGGTAAGGATTTTGGCCCCATAGTGGGGATTTTTTCCATATGGCATCTGAGGTTGCCCCCATTCCAGATTACCTTGAACCATAGGGAGGACCTTGAATACCTTAGAATTGTCTGGTCATAGGTTGTTGATAAGCAACATAGAGGTTAAAAGGCTGTTGAGACTCTTAACCTTGGACATATGGATATTGGACTTGTTGTCCTTCAACATACAGGTGATGAATGTATTGTCCCTGAACAAGAGGATTTTGGACCTACTGTCCTTGGGCATAAGGTTGATACACTTATTGCCCTTGGACATAGGGATTTTTTACCTATTGCCCTTGACCAAAAGGATTTTGAACCTGTTGACCTAGGGCATTGGGTTTTTTACCTGATGACCTTAACCAGAAGGATTCTAGACCTATTGACCTAGGACATTAGGATTTTGGGCATGCTGCTACAGGACTTGACCTTGACCTTGCCCTTGTAAGGGTTGCCCCTGCTGATATGTATACAAGGGTTGTTGCTACCCTGGTTGGTTTTCTTGTTGCAAGGGTTGACCTTGCGGTTGCAAAATTTGACCTTGAGGCTACAGAGGTTGGCCCAGTGAGGACACGGGCTAGGAGGTGTGCGGAGCATATTGCATCTGTTGCTGCACGGTTTGCTGAAACTGTTGCAAGGGTTGACCTTACGGTTTCTGCAGTTGACCTTGCTGCAGGATCATTTTCCCTTGTGGCTGTGCAGATAGCCCTTGCTACAATAAAGGTTTCCCTTACAGTCACAGAGGTTGTCCTTACTGTTGCAAGGGTACTTGAACAGTGCCAGGCTAAATGTACTTCCTAGACTAAGGGGTGTAAGGTTGATTAACCATTCCTTGAGAACCATATGGAATGTAAGGAGTTTGGTATTGGACGTGAGTCTCATAGGGTTGCCGATACTAACCATTGCTTGATACATACGAACCAACAGGATTCTGAACCTGTTGGTACTAGACATTGCCTGATCTAGTAGGATCAGCAAGGTTATGAATAATACTAGAAGAAGGCTAGTTCATACCAGCCATGTGAGGTTGTGTGCCACTCACATTGGTGGCACCTGACACCATAGAAACATTCTAGTTTTTCCCACCAGGCAACGACATAGCTTGGCCACTAACTAGAGGGATAGAAGAACTGACAAAGACATTCTTTGAAACTGCCGGTTGTGCCTAATGGGTAACTGGGATTGATGAAACAAGTGTATTCAGAATGGTGGGTTGCACAAGGACTGAGGTAACAACCTATTGGGAAGTCATGTTTGCAACGAATGGACCTGAAGTAGGCATGGCACCTGACGCCCAAACGAGTTTATGGTAAAGTGATGAGGCACTAGGTGTACCTAAAACCAACTGTGCCAAATACACATAGTTGGGTGGAAAACTAGTAGGAATACCCCTGGTATAAGGGAAAACCTTAGGAGGAAAAGTCTTCTCTTCCTCCTCAATAGTTTGTGGAGTAGAAACTTTGGACTCTTCCAGAGAGGTGACTGGAGCATCGCCTTTGGCTTCCATATCCGGAAATAAATGATGACGAATGGTTGAAGAAGTACGAGGGGATAGTTCCAAAGGAACACCTGGTTGGTCCTACAGACTGTAAGGACAATGTTGTGATATCACAACAGGGTCAAATAGAGGATTTAGAGGGTAGATAACTAGTCCAAACTGACCATCAGTGGTCGAGAGTCCTTAGGAGTTTGAATGGGATTGTCTAGAGATTTCGGGCCAAGATCAGTAGATGACCCACTATCGAAAGTAGGCGGGGGATGAGATGATAAAGGTTGAATTCTCAGAATGATTCCAAGTTCAACACCTTGGTCCTCAAGTGATTCTAGTAACTTAGAAAATGGCTCCTCAAATAATCTTTCAGATGGAGGAGAGGAAGAGGAATTGGATGAACCAAATGGTCCAGCCACGATGACCATGTCTTAGTCGAAAGAAAAATTAACTTCAAGGCTTTAATTTTTTTTTAAGGGAAACTCATGATTTGGTCTCAGAAAAGACTAATAGGGTGTTTTTGGATCATGGGCAATCAATTATTAAGACACATAAAAGACTGGTTCTCTTTCATTTTTTAAGAGTCGAGAAAGAAACAAAGATCACTCTATCGCTTTTGATTAGAAATGAGCTCGAAAGGACAAGTGCTTGAATGATATTTTAATTTTAATGAGTCAAAAAGATCAAATGATTACTCTGGCTAATTTAGGTAAACAGAATTACCAGGCAACTGTGAACTACAGAATACCTCTTGGCGAATTGAGAATTACAAGGAGGCAATCTCCCTAAATGCTTTGTTCGGTGTATCACATTTGCAAGGCAGTCAACTCAGCTTCCTAAGGATAAAGGATTGCAGCCTAGAGGGGTCTCCTATTATATACTCGATGGTACGAGGAGCACAAATCCATACTAGCGATGTCTGATGTCGAAGCTAACGACAGGTGCTAGGTTTAAAGACACTAAAACACGTCTCTAGCCTAGACCTTCTAGATATGATCATTAAGTGTCAAATGCATCTTAGGTTAATTGAATTCATTTTAAAGTTTATCTTGAGTTATGTTTCAGTTTTTCAGGTCTTAGCGATGCGACTCAAAAAACCTTAAATGCAACTAAATGAGACAATACCCTTTCAATTCGATGAATTGCCTACACTAGAGAGGGTAGAAACTACACAATCAAATGCAAACAACCAAGCAACTGAAAGAAAAATGATCTTTCACTACTTCACTTTTCGAAAAATAAACTAATGAAAAATGCATTCCAATTCCTAATTTCCTGACAAGCACATATCTAAGTCCTTGTGAAAGAAAAAAGATTTATTTTCCTTTTTCAAATTCCAATGCAATTCTAGTCTTTTAGTGATGCAAGCTATCATAGCACAATGATGCAACAAACTAGAATTTCATACTTTTTCATGAAACAATGACATAAACTTTTTGCATACAACACTTCAATGAAATTTTTTTCAAGACAATCAGCTCTTCAAGCAAATGAAAACATGAAAACAGAGGCTCATTCAGACTAATGAAGCACCAACTTTACCAACAACAAGACAAGAAACATAATCCATGCCAGAAAAGAAACATTCATACAAGAAAATGAAAACTTTTCAAACTTGTGTAATAGAGGTCAAAGTCGTAAAAGGATTACAAATGAAATGCACGGAGTAAACACACCTACAATCCGACTCATTATGTTTGGAAAAAGCTGAATGGTAGACAACCTAGATGACCTAGTGTCATTGACGACCCAATGACTCAAGCAATCAAGAAGAAATATGATAAGCCAACAAGAAAACAAAAAAAAAAATGAAAAGCAACTTTCTAGTCAGGGAGAAAATGGTCTAAAAGGCTTACGAGGTCAAAATCATAAGAGCTGAACACACTAGCCAAGATTGGGGACAAACCCTAATCTTCACTTACAGGCATCGACGTGACTACTTAACTGACAACAAGTGCTAGAGGTTGGTCGGCGCGACTGCTTCTTAGAAAATCACGCTAATTGGCATGACTGTCAGCGGAGTAAGTGCACTGACCGAGGGAGCCAAGAAAAAAATAATTTTTTTTGAAACAGAGACCAGATTTGCTACTCCGAATTTCAAACTCAGGCCAATAAGTAGGAGAAAAGAAACAAAATGAAAGGGAAAAAGTGGAACTAGAAAAGTTCACACGAAATCATGAAATCCAAGACAAACAAAAGGACTGGTTCCCCAGTGGAGTTGCCAATTTGTGGTGAAGTAAAATTATAAGTGCGGACACAAACAAATTCCTCTAGCTCGATAATGGGTCTAGCCACAATTGATACATTCTATGGAATATTTCCTTAGGTTAGAACCAATTAAGAGGGCCTACCTCTTAGTACGTTTATCCCGTTTGATGATGTCCTCGCTTGCTCACTCCAACTATCTCTTGCTTCCTTCTTCAAGCACCTAAAACAAGTAAACAACAGCAAACAACAACCATGATAATAGAAAATTTGTAATTCAACCTAATTAACAAGTCAAGAAACATTAATCCATGAATGTGTAAGATGAAAAATCATGTAGGAAATCAATCGATAGTTTCATATATATTGAATCAAGAAGAGATTACAACCATTCCCTTGACGTTGTTGTCCTCCTCTGGCAAGACCAGGTTCCCACACACTTCTGCTAGCATTCCATGATGGCCTCAATCAATAATAGTTTTAAGGCTCTTCCCTTTAGGCTTCACTCCAAACCAAAATCACACTTCTCCCTCACACAACTAGATAGCTACAACTATGAATAGCTTGTTGTTTGCTCCAAATTAAAATAGCACTAGCACACCAACATTAACACTAGCTTCTGCTTGGGAATAAGGGAGATTTATATAAGAAAAATGGATGGGAGATGGATCATGTTCTCATGGGAGAAGGTCTTATCCCTTGAGTTAGTTCCATCATTATAGGGGAAAGGAGCCCAAACTGACATCCTTGACCCCATCTGGCCAAACCATTTACCAGACTTCCGTTACGAAGCTTCTAGAGCTCGAAGCTTCGGCTGTTAATTTAAAAAAAAAATAGTCCATAATAGGACTGTGTGACTGGAACATAGCTTAGTCGCTCCAATCGACAGTAGGGACAGTGCTAATCTATGCAGATCGGCATGGGGAAGACAAGGGCCATTAGTGCCAATCTTATAATTTGGGCAAAACAAAAAATTCAGGGGAAATGGTTCAAAAGGGAATTGATCTGCTCATGAAGAGGGACACAATGGGGGTTTATTCATGAAGGGAAAGCATGTAGGGTTCACTGTAGAGGTCCTCCAGGATCAAGGAACAAAGAGTACAAGTGTTGGGTTGTATTATATTCTTTCCACATAGCTAATAGGGGATTTGAAGGACACCTGTAACCCCACTTTATGGGGTCTGGGGTTGCGCCCCAGAAAATTTTGGTTTTGGACCCTATGTTATGTTCGGCGAACCCACCTATGGTTTTGTACATGATTTTCGCACATGTTTTTTTGATGTGATGGTTTTCGGTCCATGGTATTGGATGCTTCGGCATGTATAAATATGTATTGTAACATTGAAAGGAGCAGAATGAAAAATCAAGCTGGTAGTCTTGGTTTTGGGATCCAGTGGGAAAATCTCTATGTATATGTGTTTTATGTGTTATGCTCTCGCATTGTTTATTTTTGGTATTTTAGAATTCATATGCAAGTAATTTATGTATGGGGTTAAAACCTACAACAAGGATAGTGAAAAAATGTTGTGTAACAAGGGGCTGACACTTTAAAAGAACCTGCAGGGTCGATCTTTCGATATTATGTGAAATCATCGGGAAAGGGTCAAAAAGGTTAACAAAGAAAAAGCAAGGGAAAAAAAGGACCAGGCTGCCACTTTCTCTCTCTACCACGTGGCATCGACGATTGACTATCAAAAGATTCCTGGGGCTAACAATTAAGGATTATCAGTGGTTCTTGATGCTGAAGGTCAATATCACAATCCCACATCCCACCGACTTCGCAGTCCCGCAAACGCAACAAAATCCAACGATCGTGTGGGGGTGGGGGGGGGGAATTTGCAATATATTGTTGCATCGCAGGGGAAGGGATGAAAATAATCCATAAAGGAAATGAGGAACTAAATAGGAGTGGTCTACCCCTTTCTCTCTCCTCCACATGGTGGTATCCTGCATCCCGTAGTCTCGCATTATCAGCAATCGCAGGAACGGGGAGGTTGCTCCCCCAATAACCTTGCGAGATTGCGATATTGTAATTTAGTGCAAAATCATCGAGGAGGGACGAAAACCAGATACAAATAAAAATCATGACAAACAAGGGTCGGGAAGGTCTTTTTCTCTCTCTTCCAGGGGGCCATGTAGCGGCATGTGATTGGTTCTCAAAGCTGACATGGCAGCTGATGTCATAGTGACGTGGAAGTACATATTCTGACATGGTAGGCGAACGCATGTCACTTGGCTTCGGCATTTTCAAGGGTCCTATGGGGCCATTTCCAGGTGACAAATGTCACCACTCATATGGTGACATGTGGAAAGATGACATCATCCTGCATATCAGTGATTGTAACTGCTTAGCAGAAACACTTAAGGGAAAGTGTATTCAGCGCTAGATGTGAGATTGCGATTGCGATAAGAAAAGGCCCCCCCGTATTTGATGTTACATAGGGTGTATTTCATAAGGTTTTCACATCCAGTATATCGGCCAATGCAGTGTAAAGGGTTATTAAAAGTTTTTCAAGTAACAAAGGGAAAGGCCCTTGCACGACAATTCAAAGCCTTAGCACCCAAATGACTAAGCGCTCAATTCAAGCCCTTGACCAAATAAAAGAAAAAGTGGTGGGTTGTATTCCCAAAGGCATAAAGGGTAGTTGGGATTGCTTGCTTCAAGGTGTTATTGTGTTAAAAGGCCAGTATTTGAAAGGCTCCTCGGTACTCCATGAAATACGACACCATACTTTTTCAAGACACCGATATTATCTAACAGAAAGTTAAAAGGGCGTATGAGTTGGTAGTTGTTTCAAAGGTTGTTAAAGACTAAGAGTGACCTGGAACTAGCTGAGAGAGGATTAACCATGACTTAGCAAGAACATGCCAAGACCATAGGCCAACAAAGAAGATTTACATGAAGATATTTCCAGAAACCATCATTTGAGTTGCGATGGATTAATTATGTTTTGTTGTTTTTATCACTGTATTGTTATTATGTTTTTCTTTCAAGAAAGGAATCTCCCTGTTGTAATAGTTAGAGGACTGAGACAAACATTCATACAAACAGCTGCAAATTTCCACCTGAAGATATTTTTGTAACTTATTTTCTTACCCTCCCTCTCATTATAAAATGGAGGAAGAAACATTAAAGAAAGGTTTTGAATTCTAGGAAAAAACTACATGTACTTATGAAGTTGTATGGATTCCAAATCTACATCTTTCTGAATATGAATGAAACAGTGGTGATTCCCATGTTTTAGTATTACAATATGTTTTTTCTTTGTTAAACTTCCATTATGTTTTCACTTCCTCTCTAATTTCAAGCAATTGTAGCTGCTAGAAATATCTATTATATTCTTACAGATTCATTGGTGTTAACTAGTTAACACATATGCATGTATGCAAGTATGAGATTATATCTTTAAATGTGCGCTTCTTGAAATCATAGAATTCAGTCTTATTACATCCACCTGTCTATATTTAGCCCAAATGAGTATATGACTCTTGATGTTTCAAGCTTTATGTGATGAGTTATTATTCTCTTTCTCTTCTTTCATTATTATGCAAAGTCCGATTAAACTGTAATTCCTTGATTAATCGACCTCCACTTGTTTTTCCCCTATTCCTTTGAGTTGTATATGTGAAAGGATACTAGAAATACATGGCTTATATCCTTGGATGAATGAACCAACCCATGTTGTTATGTGTATATTTGTATATTTGTAATTACTATGTGTAGAAGATGCATATGATGCCTTCGGATTCTTTAGGATCATATGAGATACATAGAATTTAGATGTGCCCAGGCATCGGCCTTGTAAGAAATCCAAGGCTATCTCTAGGAGAGACAACATCTTTTGGTGCCATTGTTGGGGAGGTTATTGAAGGATCTTCCCTCAGGATATGACAAATTGAACACCCTTCGTGTAGGTGAGCAAAGCCTGTTCTAATTGCATTCGTATCACCTTGGTGATTCCACACCCCGTCATTATCATTCATAAGCCTAGCTTTTAAAAGTCCTCATACTCACTCAGACAAATCCCAAAAGACAGCCCCATTTTTATATGATCTAGAAAAGTTAATTTCCAAGAAAGTTGGGAAAGAGAAAACTCCCCCTGCTTGTACCACCATCCCATTAGCCTTTGCCACCTCCGCCTCCAATTCTCAGCCCATTGTTGCTCACTACTCAAGACTTACTCCTAAGGCCCTAACATACCCTACTTCTCCTCCAACCATTGTGGTCTTGACCCAAGTTCCTCAAGAAAATTTTAATCCCCCTCCACCAATCTAGATGGCTCTCCCAAGGTTTTTTGCTAAATAAGTATGCACCTCTTAATTTACCTCAGCCTCTGAGTGCAATGCCCTAGAACCACCTAAAGTAGTTTCCTAGGTTAAATGGGGAAGATGAAAACATGACAAAGAGTCATATTGAAGCCTTCATTTCTTTTGCTCACATCCTAGATGTGGCTCAGTTGGATGTGGTCATGAGACTTTTTGTACAAAGTCTCAAAGGAGAAGCCAAAAAATGGTTCAAATATCTACCCAATGACTCCATCAATACCTGGGAAGAGCTGGAAAATGATTTCACCCAAAAATGGGGAGTAAAGAGGGATCATGAGTACCTCCTCACTACTTTTAATTCCCTAAGAAAAAATCCGAAGGAGGATACTTCAAAATTTATCAAAAGATTCAATAAGTAGTACAATAACTTGCTTGGTGACTATAAAACCTCCTCCAACTGTGGCTTGTGTGGTTTTCCTGGGAGATTTTGAGTCCAACGTTGGTTTTTCCTTGAGAGAAATAAATTATCTCACTCTAGACCAACTTCAGACCGATTCTCTTGAAGTGGAAGCAAATATGGTCTCCGCAGGCAAGTCAAGGGTAAAGCAAGAAATTATTGAACCCAAAAGATGGAAAGAGGAGGCATCCTCCTCTGGTGAAGATAAATAATCATCAGAACCAAAGTGGGACGAGATAGAGAAACTCGTTAAGAGTTTAACACAAAAGGTTGGAATGCTTGAAATTGAGAACAATAACCCTTCCAGACAGAATGCTCAATTCAACAATCGGGGCTATAACCCTCAATATAGAAGGCCTCCACTGCAACTATTTCCAAGGAAAAGAAAGGAACATCTTGATCAAATCCCTCATCCTTTATACTTGGAATATGGTCTTGATGAAAAATCATTGATACATAAGATATGCAGGAAAATATGTATTTTTCTCTTACCAAAGAAGAATATGAGAATATGGCTCACCAGGAGGCCAGCCATGATAGAGAAGGAACAACAAAAGAGGAAACTATGGATTTTTATTGCAAATAGCTTGCAAAGTTCAGGAAAGCACAACCACAACATAATTATGATCTAAGATCTTCAAAGAAGAGGACTAGAGAACCAAAACAACAAAGGGAAGTTGCTCCCAAAGTTGTTCCCCCAGTACTAAATAAAGGGAAGGGTAAGTTGAATCCTGACCCTTCCAAGATAAATGTCTCCTCTAATGAGGAAAGAATTAGTTCATAGGAACACATAGACAAAGAGATACCTATTCTGCTGAAAGCTGCCAGTGGCAAGGAAGAAGGAATAGAGCCAGGACGTACAGAAAATGTCCAACATGAATTCAATCTCCAGAAGGAGCTTGAGAAGGTAAAAATTCTTGTTCCCTTGACTGAGCTTCTAAAGAAGATTATTTATAAAGCTCAGGTATCTCAATTTATGTATCCCTCTATCTCAGTGCCAACCCATGATAGTTTAAACCTCCAGGAGGAGAGGCCAATGGTCGTTTTTGGTCCGCACGTGGAAGAGTTGGATCCTTCTACCACACCATTTTATGTGACTTTAGTGATCCATGAACTTTTGTTGCATAATTGCATGTTGAATTCAGGAGCTGATGAGTGCCAGTATTGCAGCAAGAATGGTGCAACTCCTAGGCTAAAAAATTTACTTTTATCAACCCGGTAGTTCGTGACAAACTTGGAAGTGTCGGTGCTATATGCACAAGTACTAGTTCTCGCTGCAAGTTATCACTTGGTCAACCAGCACAAGATCACTAGGAGCTCAAGCCAACTTCTATAGATTTCAGAAGAAGCTCTATGTGTTATGAAAGGAAAGAAATATTACTCTATAGATGCTATTCTAACTGTAGAAAGGAGAAAGCCTGGAATGTAAAGCAAAACCTAGTAAACCCTAATTAGCAAGCTAATTCTACTTTTGCCAAAAACACTATGAAAACCATGAAAGGAATGCCATTACCTACTCAAGGAAGTAAACAACATATAACCATGCTATTTTTGGAAGTAAATAAGAAAACAACATAATTTGGGATTTTTATGTGTTTTTATGTGAATTTAATATGCATCTAATTTATTGTGTGTGAGTGTGGCAGCGAACAGGGGGCATTAGAGGGTGGTTTTGGAGATTGGGAGGATATAGGATGGTGTGGATGGGTCCTAGGAGGTCTTAGGTGGCCTTCTGGAGGCTTTTCCCATGCTCGGCCTTCAAAAGAAATCCTACAGAAAAAACAAAAGGAGGACACAAGAAAACTACAGGAGGAAAACATGGAAACTATAGTAGGCCTACAGGAGGAGGCCGAGAGAAATTTTCATTGTTTTAAGGGTGTAAGAGTGGGTGGAAAATGTGGATGAAGGTTGGAATGAGGTGTTAGGGTGCCTAAGGTCTACCATAAATCACCGAGAGAAAGATGATTGGGTTTTCTCAAGGAGAGAGGAAGAAGTTCTATGAAAAATGCAAGAAAATGGGGCATAATTGAGGTGAGGTTTGGGAGACCTATAGAGCATGGATCATATGGAGGGTGTGATTGATGGTAAGCTAGCCTACTACTAGAAGAGATCTGCTACCTAGACACTAATAGTCAACTAAGAAAATCAAGCAACCAATGAAAGGAGTGCATTCTAAGAAAAAAAACAGAGTTTTACATTAAAATGGCCTAAACTATGATGCATAGAAGGAAATGCTGAGAAATGTTGTAGGAAAGGAAAGTATGTAAAAGGACTAGTGAAAATTAGGAAGTGAACATGATAAAGAAGATCTAAAGCAAAGAAAAATTGGACTATCAATCTACTAGAGAGCTATAAACACTAGAAGTCCTAGGAATGAGGAAAATCTATGTTTATGGGGCAGCAAGATAGTCTTTGCCTCAAATCATGGTCCCAGAGGGAGGAAAAGAGGCCAAGGCATTGTTTCTAGCCTTTTGAATATTCTCTGATCACTACTTAACCTGCTATAGAAAGAACAAATGGAATAAAACTACTAAATCATCAAAAGCAACCTATTCTTAACCATAATAGAAATGCATCTAATAACAAATTAATCTACAAACTAAAGTAAAGAATACAAATACAAGTTAAGAGGAGCTTGGATACTTGGATTGGGCCCCAACCCAAGAGCTTCAGCTCTCTAAGGTAACTCAGTGCTAGCTCAAAAAGGATTCCATCTTCATTATCAAGAAAAAAAAGATTACATAAAACTGTCACAAAATAGTAAGCTCAAAATTTGAGCAGAGTTTACATAAGAAAAAAAAATACGACCCTAGTGAGGCCCTAGGCCTCTCTACTTATACATCTGAAGCTACCAACAACTTCCTTAAAATCAGGGAGACTTGACTCCCAAAACTCGAGATAACTCTCAATCATCTTCCACTTGCTTGGTTGCCTTCTAATGCATGATTCGGCTGCTTGTACTCTAAGCTGAATGAAGGGGAATTCAAAGTGAGTAGAAATAAATGAGGGGGATTCCCTCCTATAAGTTCTCTCCTCTATCTACTTTGAGTTATTGCCATAGTTTGGCCACTAGATCCTGACTTTGACCTTGAAATCCATCAATAATCTACATTAAATACATGTTAGACCACATGGCATAATAACTAACTAAACTCACCCTATAAGCATAAATATAATCAGAAAATCATACAATAAGCTAAGAGAATGGTTGATTTGACTAGGTTAGGAGGTAAAATGAGCCCATATAATTACCCATTTATGAGGCTCATCATCACCCCCCTACTAAAGGTGTTCCTCATCCTCTGAGCAACTTAGTCAATCTCTTCATCTTTATGGCCATGGTGGCCTCCCTAGCATTCCAAGCTTCTGATGTGGTCTACTCATGTTCTTCATAAAATCCTGCATTCTCGTCTATGTCCTTCCACTGCTCCTCCTCTTCTTCTTCTCTTCTACCTTCTAGAATGCCTAATATGAGTGGAGGACTCAGTTTGAGGCCAATCCAGTTGACCTTCAGCCTTTGCATGGAGCGCTTGTACATTGGCACTCTTTTTAATGCCTCCTTCAGCCTCATGGGGGAATGGTATTCCCTGATATACAAACTGTGGGGTAGGGTGTTCCATCTTCTCATGCATGCATGCACACAGTCCTCCCCAAGTAGCCTAAACATATCTTCAAAGTGTGCAATGGCTTGTTCTTGATTGGCTAGATACTTAGGGGAAATCTAAGGGTCAATGGCAAGCAGGTTGCGTGTGTTGATGAGTGCCATAGGATCTGATGGCTCAACTCTTATCATCAATGGTTTATTATGCTCTTTTATCAATAATATTTTCATTTTTGCTGACCTCAATTCTTTATGGTTCATCCATGATGCCATGGCCATTAATTGTAGATCCCATAGCTTGGCATTGGGGTCCCACACATTTAGGTTTGTGAGGGCCATGTTATGTAGATATAAATCTACCATATTTGCTTTTTCCTTGGAGGTGCTTTGGTCACACAAATCCATGAATTGCCTGTAATATTGGAAAGGCATTATGCCTCTTTGTGCCAAAGTCTTTATTTGGAATTGAAGCCATTGATCCTTCAGATAGAGGCCATAAGATTTGGCTGGTGTTCTGCATTGTAATGCTTCCATGGATAAGCTATCCATGTATGTCAAATGAGTCTTTTTCTCCTGCAACTACCTCCTTAGAATTTCATTCTCATTCTCAAGGTGGCTTCTTGTAATGGCTTCTCTGTCTCTGAGAGAACTCAATTCCCCGCCCATTTCCCTGAGTTTGTTTTCCATGTGGCCAATATCCTCAACTCCTTTGGATTTGGCTATCTGCATCCACCTATGTGTTGTCACTCTTTCTTTTTCCAACTCAAAAAACAGTGGAATTGCAAATTTCTATGGGATTATCTTGCCTCCCTCAAGCAGATTGTAATAGGAGGCAAGATTAGGCTAGGGGTCAGGTTCTTGTAGCTCTTATGCTTCCTCTTTCACCTCTAGCTATCCTCCTATCTTTTCCTCAAGCTTTTGTGTCTCCTGTAGTCTAGAAAACATCTCCTATAGGACTGTTTTAGCTTCTTGTAGGTCTGGTTTGGGGTCCTGTAGAATTACCTTTCCCTTCCATGTAGAAGATCTTAGAGTCCCCCTTTCACAGGTTATGGGTGTCTTGGAAGGAGATTCTTTTTATCTTCAATTTGAGACCAAATATTTCACATTTTGATATATAATCAAAGGGCTTTCATGAAACTTACCTCTTTAGACTGGAATTCGTGCCAAAAATTACATTTTCTCCCTTCAAAATGACTCACTGCCCCTCCTGTAGAAGCCCGTTGTCCCTCCTGTAGATTTCCTATAGGTGCTCCTGTAGAAAATGCCGAGAGCAATAATATGGAGGAAATCGATGGAGGATGGTGGTTACGATGTTGTGGGGGCATAAGAGGACTGCTGTGTGGCTGAGTTATGAGGAGAAATGAAGAAAAGGTGGTGAGAATGCGTGGGGAGCAGTGATCATTACCTTTTATAGATATTTTTGGTTATGAGTGCTGAGCTGGAAAGGTGTGCGTTGCCTAAATTAGGACAATTGGTCCCCACCTACTTGGTCATCATGGCCCCTCCTCATAATCATCCCTCATTATTGCATCGGAGTTAACGCTTCCTCCCACTACCTGTCCTTGGCATCTTTTGCTTGAGTTGATTGTGCGCACGTGTGGGTGATACCTTGGTTAAGTGGAGTCAACTCAATGGAGGTGGGCAAGTTAACTAGCCACATTTTCCTCTTTCAATTTCAACCATCTTATTTCCTCCCTATGATTTCTAATTGCACAGATGCAAATAGAGGAGAGACTTAGTTACTTACTTGTGATCCGAGTGTATTTGCTACCATTGACTGTGAGGTGCTATTGCATGCCTTCATTTTCCTTCTTGCATATTGTCTCTACTTGTTGAGGTGTTATTGTATTTTTGTAGGTTCTTTTGTTGGAGCTGAGCTACATGTGCCTTTTCAACATGCAGATGTGCACTTTCTTGTTGCAGGTGCTGGACTTCTATGGGATCAGCTGCTATAGGAATTCCTACAGGAGCTCCTGTAGTTGCTTCTCCCCTTGAAACTTCAGTGATTTCCTGTGCTTGGAGCTCGAGAATGATGCCAGAGGTGGAGATGAATGATGGAGTGATAGTAGGTAAGCTTCAAGTAAGGTTAATGGTGCCTTTTCCTCTTTTTTTTTTTTTTTTTCACAACTGAAAAACTATTTTTCTGTGTCTTTTTTTTTTTGGACAGGAAAAAAATGATGCTTGGAGTGTGATGTAGGCTTGGAAATGATGGAAAGGAGGCTTGAAGATGGTAAGAGGTATCATAGGTTCCTCATGAAGCTTTTCTCGTCCCTCAAACTGCCCCCTGTAGACACTTTTGGCTCTTTGTAATTCCTACAAGAGCCTCCTGTAGAAAACACAGAGCCTCCCATAGAAAACACAATTTTGAAAGAAAAAGGTATAGTGGAGCAAAAGAGATGCCAAAAATGGTGGAGGAAGGTGTGGAGAAGATGAGATGGATGTTGGTGTGAATGTCAGGGTTCCCTTGGCACCTTCTCCTGCTCCCTATAGTCCTCTTGCAAACCTGCAATGCAATAAAAATTCATTTTTTCTTTCTCCCATTTTTTTTTTTGAAAACAACTAAGGCACCTCAGAGAGATTTTAACCTTAATTTCCTACCCTGGGCATCTCGAAGGGAGGTTTCCACCCACGGATCTTGTTCTTTTCCTTTTTTTTTGTTTTGACATCACTGGGCTGCCTCAGAAGAGGTTTTCAACCTAGTGATGGGACTCAAGCGCCTCATGGAGGTTTTCACTTGAATCCTTATTTTTTCTTTTTTTCTTTAGTGAGTGGGTGAAGTGGAAGCTAAGACATGCTCCACTGCCATCACTATTTTATTCAAATCTTCAATGAAATCTCTCTTGGAGAGGGGTTTCTTGTAGACTTTCAACTGATGTCCATTGATAAGCATGGGGATGGCTTCATCATCAAAGGTTCTTATCAAAACTGAACCATTTTCATTGCATTTCGCCACAATGTAGGGTCCCAGCCATCTTGTCCTCAGCTTTCCTTTGAAATCCTTGTATCTTGAATCATAGAGTAGTGCCCAATCTCCCTCTTGGAATTGCTTCTCCCTAATATTTCCGTCATGCCATATATTTCTCCGAAGTTGAACTACCTCTATATGGAGAAGGGCTTGCAATCTATATTCCTCCAATCCATTGAGCTGAAGTAATATCTCCTTCTGTCCATGGTTGAGGTCTAGGTCCAACTGAGATGCCATCCCTAATGTATTGGATTCAAACTCTATTGATAGCAAAGCCTTCTTCCCATCGACCAGTTCATAGGGTGTAAACCCAGTGGTGGTCTTCCACGTTGTGTTGTAGGTCCAAGTGGCCTCAACTAATACTGTCTGCCCAGTATTTTCTGTTGCTGCTCACTACCTTGGTTAGGATCCCTTCCAATGCTCTGGTAGTGACCTCCACTTGCCCATTGGCTTGTGGATGGTGAGGGGTGGAAGTCCTGTGCTTGATCTTATGATGTGTGAGCAGGTCTTCAATTAGGCTGGAAGTGAACTGACTTCCTTGGTCTGTGACCAACTCTTTGGGATACCCGAACTTGTAGAATATGTTTTCTCCTAAAAACTCAGCTAATTTTTCCTCTGTCGCTGCTTTGATTTCTTTTTTCTTCGCCCACTTTGTTAGGTAGTCAATGCACATAATGATGTATTGCTTCTACTTTGAAGGGGGGTTGATAGGCCCCATAAAGTCCATGCCCCACTTCTCAAATGGGTCAAAAGTCACTTGAGGTTGCATGGGAATTTCATCCTTTGGAGTGGGTTTCCCCATCCTCTGACACCGATCACACTGGCTCGTGTATCTCCTCACATCTTGATGAAGAGTGGGCCAATAGTAGCCTGCTTGCAATATCTTGAAGGCGATTCTTTTTGCTGCAGAATGACCTCCACAAGGCTCGTCATGATAGGTCAGGAGGATGTCAAAGACTTCCTCCTCCCTGACACACCTTCTTAAGATCTGATCTGGGCCAAGTTTGAAGAGATTGCCTCCAATCCAGGTGAAAGGGGTGCCTTTCCTTACTATCTTGCTCTTCTCTTTTGAGGATAGGTGTGGTGGGAACTGTGCTAAAACCAATTAGTTTGCTATATCATGAACCATGGAGAGAGTACTGATATAGAAAATAGGTGTTCATCTGGAATTTGGTCATCCACCATTCCTTCTTCACCTGCAGGCAAGTTTACTCTAGACAAAAAGTCAGCAACAACAATCTCTTTACCAGGCTTATCAATAATTGTTAAATACAACTGCTGCAGTAAAAGCAACCATCTAATAATGTGAGAATTTACATCCGTTTGTTCATTAGATATATAATTGCAGCATGATCAGTATGCACAAAGGTTTGATAACATGTGATATAGTGTCTGAATTTGTTTAAGGAATGCGTGACAGCTAGGAGTTCCTTCTCGGTCACGATATAGTTTAACTTCGCCTTTAACAAATTTTTGCTTATAAAGTATATGGCATAAGGTAAATTTCCATCAATTTGTCCTAAGGCTGCTCCTATGGCTTTGTTCAAGGCATCTGCATGAATGTGAAATGGTAGGGCCCAGTTTGGGCCTCTGAGAATTAGGATAGTCACTAACTTGCTCTTCAAGGTATCTAGGGCTTCTTGACAGTTTTCCGACCATATGAACTCAACATCTTTGCCTAGGAGGCCAAACAAAGGAGAGGCTATCTTGCTAAAGTCTTTAATGAATCTCATGTAATATCCAGCTAAGCCTAGGAAATTTCTGACATCTCTCACCTTTTGCGGAGGTGCAACCCTTTGGATGATGGCAATTTTGTTGGGATCCACCTGCAGTCCTTGTTGAGATATTGCATGACCTAGCACAGTCCCTTCAGTCATAAAAAATTCACATTTTTCTAGACTGAGGGATAGGTTCATCTCAATACACTTATCTAGAACTTTTCCTAGGTTAGATAAAGCTTCCTGAAAGTTAGAGCCATAAGGAGTTAAATCATCCATGTATATTTCTACTGCATCATGAACCAATTCAGAAAATATACTCAATACCGCTCTTTTGAAAGTGGTTGGAGCATTGCACAAACCAAAAGGAAGGACCTGATATGCAAAGGTACCCCAAGGACAAGTGAAGGTGGTCTTATCTTAGTCTTCGAGGCTGATTTGAATCTGATTGTACCCACTAAACCCATTTAGGAAGAAGACAAACTTTGTCCCTGCCAAACCGTCTATGAAAGGTAAAGGAAAATGATCCTTTTTAGTGGCTTTTCTCAATTCCCGATAGTTGACACAGATTCTCCACTTACCATTTTTCTTTGGCACTAGCACCAAAGGAGAGACCCATTCATTGTCAGAGATGGGATAGATGAATCCTGCATGAAACAATTTCTGCAGTTCTTCCTTAACAATATCTTTAAGTGTTAGGTTCATCCTCCTTTGAGGCTGCCTGACTAGCTTGCAATCTTCCTTGATGTATATACGATGATTACATACTGAAGGGTGCACTCCCTTCATCTCATTATAACTCCAGGCGAAGGAATCTAGATGTTTTCTCAGTATGTTGCATAGCTTCTTCTCCTAGGAAGTAGATAGGGATGGATTGATTTTCAATGTTCTTTCTGGACCTAACTCTATATTTTCAACACGGAGAGGAGTGGGGTCAGACACACAAATATGAGTTAAGGGGTTGTTTCAGGTTTCTATTACTATGTCTTCTAATGGTGACACACTGGGAGGTGGATTCTGAATCAAAGTTTCAATCATATCATCCTCATCTTGCGGTTTCCCCCCCATGGTGATTTCTAATGTACAAAGTGGTGCAGAATAAACTTCATCCTCATCCTCCTCCAATCAGAGATGTAGATCATGTTCTAGCAAGGGTTGGGCAGGAGGATATAGGGTTAATTGCTTGGACATTTTCCCATTCTTTATGGTCATGTTCCCAGCTAGACAACTGATTTAGGCATTAGTTGTAGCCAAACAGGGTCTTCCCAGAATGAAAGGATACCCATTGAGCTTTACCTTTGGCTGGAGAACTAAGAAATCAATAGGGTACTCCCAAGAATCAATGGAGACCATCACATCTTCCACAATCCCCTCAGGGGTCACTGTGGAGTGGTCTACTAGCTGCAGCATTGTCGTGGTCTTCCTCAAGGAGCCTTGGAGATTAAGTTGGAGCATTGTGTCCTTTGTCATCACATTAATGGAAGCTCCCAGATCAATCAAGGTATGTGGGACCATTGTGCCATTGATGTGGACATCAACTATTGGGCTTCCAGGGTCTAGATATTTTGGACAAATTATCTACCCCAACATCAAGTTGGACAATTGTCCTATCACATTGATGGTTGGGGCATCTCTCTTGTGCCTTCCTGGATGCCTAAAGCACTTCTCTTTGATCAACCTATTGTATATAGGCATAACCTTTATGGCCTAGAGAAGTGGTATCTTCACACATAAATGTTTCAATTCTCCCAGGAGTTCAGTCTCTTCTAGGGTAGGCTAGATTGTCATGGATAGTCTCTCAGGAAAGGGTGGATTTGCTTTAGGTTTTCTTTCCTCTTTATCTTCCTCAACCTCCCTGGGTGGAGGCTGGCTATCTGGGAGAACTTTCCCAGATCACAAGTTAATTTCTTGAATCTCCACGGCATAAGTTGCGCATGATGGTTCCCCACTATACACTTGCTGATCCTGTCTGTTGTTCGGGTTCAGATTTGGCTAGGTAGGCATTTGGAGTTTCCTTGGTGGAGTAGAAAGTAACAATTGTGGTTGGGCAAGTGTGGAGGAAGAAGAGCGAGAAGAGAGTTGTATTGGGGCCTCCACCCCTGATAAGATGCATTCCACTGAGGTTGCGGCTGAGCATAGTATTTAAATGAATGGGTGGATGGTTAGGCATGATATTGAGATGTGAAGGACCAAGGAGGAGGCATGGACCAAGAAGGATGAGCAGGGAGGCCCCAAGAAGGCATCGAGGTGACTTGGTTGGGGTTGTAGTATGCCTGAGATGTCCCTTACATCCTCTGCTACTATGGTCTGGGTCCGGGTGGCCTCCTTTGGTTTATGTAATAGATCTGTTTAATGACTCCTTTGGCCCCTTGGTATACATCTTTATGTGTGGAAAGGAAGGGAACTTATCTATAGAATGATTTTCTTCACAGATTGAACAAACCTCTATAGAGTTCAATGGGCATTCATTCCTAGGATGCCTCCTAGTGCATCTAGGGCAAAAATGGCTAAAGCCCTCTCTACTTCCTTTTGTTTTCTTTTGATATGTAAGGTATCCATTTTCATGGCAAGAGTCTATAACATCTCACTCTTGAATTCTTCCAACATGTTTCCAATTTCAACTTTAATGGATGAATTAGAGGAAGAGGTACTTTCTATGGGTTGACTCTCCGTACCTTTCTTTCTGGTTGCTCTAGAATGGTTTCTAAAAATTGTCTTTATATCCTCATAGGATAGTTGGTAGATGTCTCCTCCAGCCAGCAGATGGAGGGTGTCTAAAAGGTATTCCTGAATTCCCCTAAGTAGGACCAACTTCAGGGACTCAGGGTCAAGTGTACACCTGACCCTTTTGTAACTGAATTGGAACCTCTCTTCATAGTCTTCCAAGGACTCATCACTTCCTAGGGTCATTCGAAAGATTTCTTCTTTAGTATATTTTGACCTAAAATAGTCTTGATACTTGTTGTTAAAGGCTTGCTGCATCTGAGCCCAAGTTTTGATGCTATTGCCAGGTAATCCCATGAACTGGCGCAATGTTGCATCCTTGAGAGTAGAAGGGAATAGTTTCAACTTTTTCTCATCTTCTACATAGTCATAAGATCGACAGATGACAACAAACTTGAACAAGAAGTTGTCAGGATCTTCTGTAGTCAGACCATGGAAGTGAGGTAGGGCTGAAGGAATTATATTCTTCATTTTGGTGTCCCCATTGGTCTCCCAAATGGGGAAGGTACCCCTCTATTCTCTCTCCATTCCCCCTAGCATTTCTTTTTTCAGCCATTGGCTCTAGAGGAATGTTTTCTTCTTCTTCTTCCCCTATAGGTTCTTCAAATATGTATGGCTATTCACTTAAGGGTTCTTCTTGAGTGCAACCATTGAAGAAGAGAGAAGGTTGGCTGTGTGAAGCAGTGGGGGTGTTGGGTAGAAATTTTCTTGATTTATCTCTATTCCTACGAGGCATGAAAGGAAATCATTTTGGTTGGTTTTTGTTTCTTTTTCCCCACATTGAAAGTAACTACAGAAATTGAAATTGTGATTGAACAAAATAAATTGCAACTAGATAAAATAAACTTGCTAAATGGAAATTTACAAAATTGAAAAGGAAAGCAAGGAAATGCAGAATTGAAAGAAAAGAAATGACTAGTCTACTTTTGCTGAAACAAACTATTAGCATAATGGTGCAATGGGAAATAGAAGAAAGTAGTAATCATAGAATACTCTGATGCTTCCTTAGCAATAGTGCCAAAAAGGTGGTGAGCACCAGTATTGCAGCAAGAATGTTGCAACTCCTGGGCCACCAACTTTACTTTTATCAACCCAGTAGTTCGTAACAAACTTGGAAGCATTAGTGTTGTATGCACAAGTACAAGTTCTCACTGCAGGTTGTCACTTGGTCATCCAACGCAAGATCACTAGGAGCTTAAGCCAACTTCTATAGATTTCAGAAGAAGCTCTATGTGTGATGAAAGGAAAGAAATATTACTCTACAGATTCTATTCTAACTACAGAAAGGAGAAAGCCTAGAATGTAAAGCAAAACCCAGTAAACCCTAATTAACAAGCTAATTCTACATTTTGCCAAAAACACTATGAAAACCATGAAAGGAATGTCATTACCTACTCAACGAAGTAAAAAACATCTAACCATGCTATTTCTGGAAGTAATTAAGCAAACAACATATTTTTGGATTTTTATGTGTTTTTATGTGAATTTAATATGCATCTAATTTATTATGTGTGAGTGTGGCAGTGAACATGTGGTGTTAGAGGGTTGTTTTGGAGATTGAGATGATACAAGATGGTGTGAATGGGTCCTAGGAGGTCTTAGGTGGCCTTATGGAGGTTTTTCCCACACTCGGGATTCAAAAGGAATCCTATAGGAAAAACTACAGGAAGACGCATGAAAACTACAGGAGGAAAATAGGGAAACTACAGGAGGCCTAAAGGAGGAGGCCGAGAGCATTATCATTGTTTTGAGGGTGTGAGAGTGGGTGGAAAAGGTGGATGAATATTGGAATGAGATGTTAGGGCACCTAAGGTCTACCATAAATCACCAGGAGAGAGAAAGATGATTGGGTTTGCTCAAGGAGAGAGGAAGAAGTTCTATGAAAAATGCAAGAAACTAGGGTAGAGTTGAGGTGAGGTTTGGGAGACCTATAGGGCATGGATCAGATGGAGGGCATGATTAATGGTAAGCTGGTCTACTGCAGGAAGAGATCTGCTACCTAGACACTGACAGTCAACCAAGAAAATCAAGAAACCAATGAAATGAGTGCATTCTAGGAAAAAAACAGAGTTTTACATTAAATTGGCCTAAACTATGATGCATAGAAGGAAATGCTAAGAAATGTTGTAGGAAAGGAAAGTATGCAAAAGGACTAGTGAAAATCAGGAGGTGAACATGATAAAGAAGATCTAAAGCAAAGAAAAATTGGATTATCAATCTACTAGAGAGCTGCAAACACTAGAAGTCCTAAGAATGAGGAAAATCTGTGTTTTTGGGGTAGCAAGAGAGTCTTTGCC